>PVLC010010208.1:0-27860 GCA_004027655.1 Graphiurus murinus | reverse complement strand
AAAGTGGGTCAGATAAGGGACTCTAGACAAAGAAGAAACCTTAGGTGAGCAAAGAAGGTGACCTAACTGAAGGTGATGGAGGAGAAGGAAACACTCTAATGCACATGATGTACATTCACAAACATATCAAAGTCAATCACTAAACTGAACATGAGAAGGAGGGAGGAGGGAAGGAATGGGGTGGGAATTGGGGAAAGGTTAAATGAGAGATGTGTGCATGTATGTCTCTACAAGCTTGTACCTCACAAAGATGTATGATTACAATGCACCAATTAAATAAAGATTAAAAACGGAGCTGAAAAGTGTCACCATTTTAAGAAAATAAGTTTGAAGATTACAGAGACCCATGCTACTAGAACTCTCAGGACTGACTACTGAGGAGAGGGAAATTGTGCAGGAAGAGAGCTGTAATGATATTCTGAAGGATCACTTTGGGTCACCAGCTGAGTACTGATCTGAGTCTGAATGACAGAAAATTATACGAGACCAGAAAAAGAGCTCTAGCTCAAATAATGTCCCGGGCTAGCATGAAGCTGATGGTAATTTGTGTTCCCACCTGTCAAAAAGGAATGATCTTGTAATGCAATGAGTATCACATAATAACCCAGAAAGCTAGATCTTATGAGTGGAAATAAACTTTTTGGAAAACGGGCTTTTCTGGATGTTACCAACAAAGAATAATTCTCAAAAGACTTATTCTATGTCATTTTAATTGTATGTCAGAACAAACTCCAATATGGTTAAAAATAATACATCAAAATCTAAAACCTACCATTGGAGGAAAATATGATGTTTATCATCCAACAAAAATACCATTCACTGAAAATAAACAAAAAAAATCATTACTCATAACCTGAAGAAAAATGGATCAACATCTTTAAATATGGATCAGCAGTTTTAAAGTGGTGAAGGAAAAGAACACCAGCTAATAATTCTATAAGAAATGAAGCAAAAAAAATTATCAAAAAAGTGAAAGGAACCATTTTCCTCAACTTACATTTTAAGAAATACTAAAACAAAACAAAACATCTACACACTCACACACACACACAAACACATACATATGCACACACACAACTTTAAATAGAAGGATATATACCAATATAAATTAAGTAAATAGGAAGAAGCATCATATATGATGTGGAAATTTTTTTTTAAAAATAACTTTTATTGTATTGTCTAATTTGTTTTAAAGATAAATGCTTAAAAGAACAGTATAATCTGGGTGTATTGGCCCACACCTATAATCCTAGTGGTTGGGAGGCTGAGACAGAGGATCATAGTTGTGAGTACAACCTCAGCAAATTAGAGAGAACTTTAGCAACTTAGTAAGATTCTGTTTCAAAATAAAAAATAAAATAGAGCTAGGGGGTAGCCGGGTAATCCCAGTACTTGGAAGGCTGAGACCAGAGGATCTGGGTTCATGGCCATCCTCAGCTACTTAGTGAGGCTCTCTGCAACTTAGTGAGACTCTGTTTCAAAATAAAGAATTACCTGGGGGTGTAGCTCTGAGTTCAATCCCCTGTACTGAAAAAAAAAAAATAGACCTGAGGATATGCTTATGGGAAGAATTCCCCTGGGTTCAATCCCAACTACCATGCACACAAGAACACACAAAATAACAAACAACAAAAACTCAATATTATGAGGTTTATGATATGTAAAAATAAGTGCAAAAGAGCAGCATAAACAGAAAAAAAGGAAATAAAACTACATGATTGTAAGATTCTTCCTCAAATATACAAGATTCTTCCTCAATGCATATTATAATAATTTAAAGATATATATTATAAACTGCAGTGCAATCATTAAAACAAAAAAATATAACAAATATAAAAACAAAAAACCAAAGGTATAAGATAAATTTTAGAAAAATAAGTGCTGTAAAGTAAGGGAGAAAATACTTTCTTTGAAAGATATTAAAGCCAACCAATAGGTACTGGCAGAGACTTCCTTAATAAGACTCCTGAAGCTCAAGAAATAAAACTAAGAAGTAGTAAACAAGATGGAATTAAATTGAAAGTTTCTGTGCAGCAAAGTCAACCATTAAAAGTCTGAAAAAAGAGCCTAAGAAGGGAAGGAAATCTTTTCCAGCAATTCCTCTAATAGAACACTAATATATAGAATATATACAATACTTAACATAAAAAAACAAATAACTCAATCGAAAATGTGCCACTGTACAAAATATTCTTAAATGAAGAAATACAAATTTCCAATAAATAAATGAAAAAGTTTTCAACAGCATTAACAACTGGGGAAATGCAAATCAAAACTAAAATGGAATTCCATCTACCTCAGGTTAGAACGGCAATCACCAAGAATACAAATAACAAATGCTGGTGAGGATGCGGGGAAATAGGAACTCTTATATACTGTTGCTGGAACCGCAAATTAGTAAAACCACTATGGAGATCAGTATGGAAGTTCCTAAAAAGACCAAGAGTGGACAACCATACAACCCAGCTATATCACATATCATGATTTGGTATCTTTTTATAAGAATTAAAGTCAGAATGCTATAATAATAAATACATATCCATGTTTAAACCAGAACAATCCACAATAGCCAAAGATAGGTGCCTGTAAACAGATGAATAAATTTAAAAATGTGGTATACATAATGGAATTTTACTCAATGAAGATCAAAATTATGTCAGTTACAATAAAATTGCAGGAACTAGAGAAAATAGTATGCTGTGAAATGAGTCAGTTGCAGAAAGACAAGGGTTGAATGTTTTTTCTCACATGTGGAAGATAAAGAGAAAATAGGAAATAAAAAGGACTTTAGATAATTGAGGAAAATGGCCAGTATAATAATAGAAGGGATGGATAAGAAAACTTATCATGTAAGGATGATACTACCCTGATTTAAGGCCAGAAAAAGATATCATAAGAAAAGAAATATATAAGTTAATTTCTTGTACAATATCACAGAGCAATTAAATTCATGAACAAAAACTCAAAAGTTCATTTTTCTAAATTTAGGAACTAAATCAGTAAACAAAATAAATGGATAACACAACAAAACTAAAATGTGGTTCTTTCCAGGACTGCAATATTGCCTTACATTAGGAAATCAAATAATGAAATATACAATATTTGTAGACTAAAAAAAGGGGGGGGAAGGAAAGGAGGAAAGGGAGGGTAGAAAGAAAGAAAGGAGATTGTATGATATCAATACATATAAAATTTTATTACATAATTATCACAAAATTTACAAGGAGAGATAAACAACTATTGAAGAAATGTAAGAGTTCCTAAACACTGATGGATTACATCTTCAAAAAACCTACATCTAATATTATGCTTTATGTTGAAAAACTGAATGATTTTCTCTAATGATCAGGAATAAGGATAAAGTGTGTAACTGTGTGTCTTCATCACTTTCATTCAATATCAGACTGAAAGTGATAATTTTTTAATTTGTACACATTGAAAAGGAAAAAACTAAAATGTTTATAATTACTTGTGACAAGGCTGTCTATATAGAAAACAGTAAAGCTAATAGAACTAATTAATGAGGCTATGAAGGTCATAAAATACAAGATCAATATAAAAATCAATCATATATCTATACACTATTAAAAAAGTAACATTAGAAATAAAAAGAATACCATTATAATAGTATCAAAATATTAAATGCCAGGCAAATAAAGCTAATTAAACATGAATAACACCTATGATTGGAAAACTATCAAAAATTGGTTAGAGAACTTAAGGAAGACAAAAAGAGGTAGAAACATACCATATCCATGGATTGAAAAAACAAAGTATTGTTAAGTTGTTATTTCTCCAAAAACTGATTTACAAACTCCAGACATTCTTGATCAAAATTTAACCTGATTTGTTTTTTTTATTTTTGAAAACAATTTTATATGAGCTTGGTAAAAAAACAAAATCAGAAAACTGCAAATAAATCAAACATCTGAGATAATTTTTAAAATAAAATACAAGTTGAAGTACTTACTATGCATTTTTTCAAGAGTTACTCTTAAGTGACTCTAAAAAAGGTGATACAATAGTAGCATGTAGACAGGCAGGTGAAACAAAAGAAAAATGGAAAAAGTAGAAAATACATACATAGTCTACTGGTATTTCAAAATGTTTCTAAGATGATTCAGAAAAGAAATTAGAAAAGCTACTATTGATATCCATGTGCAAAATAATGAACTTTTTTTTCACCATATACAAAATGTTGATTCAAAGCAGACCATTGACTCAAGTGTAAGAGCTCCAGAAGTAAAAATTCTATGAGAAATTATAAGAGAAAAAACACATTACTTTGAGAAAAGCAATGATTTCCTTGATAAGACACAAAGAGCAAAATCCATAGAAGACAAAACTGATATATTAAATTTATCTAAACCAAAAACTTCTGCTCAAGGCAGGACTCCTTTATGGGAATTTAAAGGCAAGTCACTGACTGAGAGAAAATATTTGCAATATAAATATTTGACAAATGGCCTTTTTTCCAAACTGTATATGCAGAACTCTATAACTCAATAAGACACAGCAGGGAAACAAAATATTTGAAGAGACACTTTGTAAAAGAAGATATATAAGCACATAAAAAGACATATAGTATAATCATCACAGAAAGGAAATAAATATCACCAAAAAATCACAACATACACTTTCTAGAATAGCTAAAATCAAAAAGACTGACGACATCCTATGTTGGAGGATATAGCTGCAACTCATAAATTGCTAGTAGGAATGTAAAGTCATACAATCACGTTGGCAGTTGCTTGTAAAGTCAAACATGCACTTACCATATTTATTGCTCCCATATTTGTACAAAAAGAAATGAAATCATATTCCCACAAAGATATGCACACAAATGTTCAAAGGTTATAGGTCATGACAGCTGAAAACTGGAAACATTCCAAATGTCCACCATGACGGTAATAGAGAAAAAAAAATTGGTACATCCATATGACAGGATACTATTCAAAAAAAAAAAAAAAGAAGAAAGAAGAAAGAAACTAATATAGGCACTAGGCTAAGAAAAAAGAAATTAGATACAAAATAGTGCATATTATTATTTCTTATATATAAAAACTTTCTAGACAATTGAAATAATCACTAGTGACAGAAAGCAGATCAGCAGTTGACTGGGTCTGGGGGTGAAGCAGGGGTTGATTGCAAAGGTGTGTGATAGAACTGCTTTATGTCATAATTGTGGCAGAGGTTATGCAATTGCATATTTTTCAAACGTCATCAAATTACATACATATATTTGATAAATTTAATTTTATGTAAATGATAGCTCTACCAATGACAGAAAATGCAGCTTTGCAGCAAAGATTATTACTTGTATTGCCTTTCTACTGAATCTTCATAGTTTCAAGGTAATTTAAAAGGAATTGAGGAAACAAACACCTAAATTGGTTGTGACTCTATTTAACAAAATAAGTATAATTATTAACATATTACCCTGCTAACATTGACAATTGCTTCATAGTTTGAGACTTCTAACAATCTTTGGCTTTCCAAATTTCCATGTATAGGAAGCCAGTTTTGAAGCCAAGCCATGTCTGAGAAGATATTCTTGCTTCAGACATCACCATGGAGCATGGTGGGCAGGGTAGAACTTCTGAACTTCTAGAGGGTGGAGTCAGGGCCAGGAAGATGAATTCTTTTCCTCTGGCTTCCAAAGCCTTCATAATGTCTCCCTCGCTTGTTTCCAGACTTGCTACCAAAGAGAAATTGTTTAAGGACTCGTTCTCCCTCTTACTAATGCATACTGTCACTAATCTGTCTTTATTCCACCACTGAATATTGTGCATGTGGTGGGAGAAGTTGTCTTTTCATTTCTGGGCAGCCATATCACAGGGAATCCTATTCAGATTAAATGGAGAGGACCTTTCCAGTCCAGGAAATCCTGGATTCTAAAGACAATGACTAGCTTGGATTAGATTTCCCCCTGGGGAAGGAATTATTTTGCTCCACATGTTCATAGAGGACTAAAGTGGATTTTGGAGAAGACTAAGACATTTGTAAAATATTCTCATAGTTTGGCTATTCTTGTTTACACAAAGCTAAATTGCATTCCCTGACCCTTCCCCTTATGGAGCCGGACATCACTAGAGCCCTGCGATGAGATGTGAGTTCCTATTGTGTCTTTGTCTGTTCCAATTTAGTTAGGAGCCTTTATTTCTTTTCTACACACTCACTATATTCCCTGACTGAAGGCTATACATAGAGGACCACAGAAACCCAGGGAATAATGCAATAGTTTTTTGGCCAGTGCATGTCAATGTCTGTTTGAAGCGATATTTCCATTACAACTAACAACATCACCCAGACCTCTCCGACCACACTTAAAAACTTCAAAGGACTGTAATATGAACCAGAAACATTTTTTTGTTGTGTAAAGCTGCAGAGATTTGAGGATTATATCAGATAGGACTTAGCATACCCTCTCAAATAGAAACATGTTCAAACAAGGGGAAAAGAGTTTTATCAGATACAAATTAAGAGACTTGGTACGGCAAAGAAGAATAGTGATACCAGGGTCTTGGCATTCTTCAAAATTTCCTTGTACCTTACAGTTCTCAAACATATTTCAGTTTCCCAAGGGATTTGATTCAGAGATGACTAATGGAACTCTCAGTCATTTCCTCATTCCCATCCATCATTCCACTTATTCATTTACCTATTATCTATTGCATTTTTAGTTGGGCCAACCTCTGTGCTGGGTATGGGAGAAGTAATGAAGATAATAAAATTGTACTTTGCAGCAACTTGCGTTATAGAAAATAGTTTTGCAGTCTAGTATTTGCATTACAGCATACCTGCTATGAAGAATATGCATATATGTTGATGTGTAGCGATGTAGGTTCTTAAGGGTGAGGTAATTGTGCCAAATAGGATTTTGTGTGGATTTAAAGGATTCATAAAGAATGCGAAAATAAAAGGCACTTGGTCCATTTAACTATTTCCCTTGGGGACCTCCATATGGATCGTTATAATAGTAATTCATTGATCCATTCATTTATTCAACAAACCTAAATCCTTCAATTATAGAGATGTCTTTGTGTGTTCATTACCATGTTAGGTACTGGATCAGTTTTCTGTTATTGTTGTGATAAATAGCCACAAACTCAATGGCTTAAAACAAAATATATTTATTATTTCACAGTTTAGAAGGTCAGAATACGGCGTGGTCTCATGGACTAAAATTGAGGTGTCTGCTGGGCTGAGTTTCTTTCTTTGAACTGTAAAGAGCATCTTTTTTTTTTTTTTTTTTTTTTTACATTTTTAAGTGTCTGAAAGTCCTTGACATTCCTTGGCTCATGGTCTTCTTTTCCTATCTAGAAAGCTAGCAACAATAGGCCAGGTGTTCTTCACGTCATGCCACCTTGATCTCTTTTCTGCCTCTCACTTTCATTTTAAGAGCTTTATTCACTAAGTTGTGTCCACCTGGATAATCCAATATATTTTACCCTTTTCAAAGTCTTAATTTGTTCATAGCTGTAAAGTCCCAAGGATGTTGGCATATTCACAGGTCCTGTGGGTCATCTTTGTGTTATTCTGCTTGCTGCAGACACATATCCACAGAGTATACTTTCAGTCTTGAGGTCTACAGTATTGCCTAACTGTAGCTATCTCCTTAATTATAATTACCTGTTTTACCACCAAGCCAGCAAATAATCTGAGGATTCTATTATCTCTCTCCACTCTTTGAGCACTACACTTTTTGAGAAGTCAATTTCTTTTGCAATTCTCATTTGAAAGATGAGACAACAGATAATCCTGGTGTATAATTAATATACTCAAGGTCACAGGTGATAAGAGCAGAATATTGTTATTATTCAAAATTCGTGATTGCAAGCCCATTCATTTCCCAGAGAATCACTGTTTATCTCATATGTAATGTGAGTTCATTTTAAGTTTGAAAAAGTCCATTATTTAATAACAGAGTGACTTAAGGAAACTTGTATAAAAGCTCAATCACTCTTTTTCTTATTTCACTAATAAAGCACCTTCAAGCATTTTGTGCAAAGAAAGCATTGAGCATGAAAGCTTGCTATTCAACTTGATAACAGCTGACTGTTACTCACTTCCAAATGACAGCTACTTGGTGATGCATCTGTTCACCCTAGGGAACCTCTCTATTGCTTGTCTTCTCTATTCTAAATAGATTGCCTTAAGATGGGCTTATTACCATTTTGTTACATTTTTTGAGCAGCATTCAATAGCTGAGTAGTAGGAGTTATTTTGCCATCCTTAAAGTTTGTTCCTCCCCATTATGAATTATTTGCATATGTGTAGGGCATCTGTACAGAATCCAGTTTAAGAATATTAGTTATACTAACAGCCAAGGAAGATTGATATCTCAAGTCTGGTTCCACAATAATTGTGCTGACAGAGTACCTTCCAAACAGAACACAATCCATGTAACCACCAAGGACAGGACTAAGACGAGGTCTTGGAGGAGATGGTATAGTCTCACACAGTTGACAGAGAATCAGATTCAGGCACAGATCTGATAAGTCACAGAGCCCAGAACTGAATCCAAAGGTCATATTCTTTCAGTTTTACCATGCTAGCACTAACACAACCACAACTTGTCAAATATTAGAAAAACAACAACAAACCACCAATGCTTTAACCTATCTCAAGATGTACACAAGCCCAGTAGTTCAACCTGACAGTAGCAAAATGTGGGAAAATAAAACAGTTGAGTCCAATGCAAGGGAGATAAAGTTATGATCTATCCAGACACTTTCATCCATATTAAAGAAACTTTGAAAAAGACATGCTCAGAGCATCCTGGTCATAAGTACTTAATGCTAAAGGCAGTCAGGCAACACAGATGCAAGAGGCCTTAAAAGCTTTTTGAGTTTAAGGTTGTAACCTTTGGATCGGATGGTGAGGCTGTCAGTACACTGAAACCCAGCACTCCCCCACCCTCAAAGGGTCTGTCTTGCCCTTCTTTCCCCACTAAGTGCCCACTCTGAGATCCTCTGGCCATTACATAAAGCTTTTCAGGAAACATCACTCCAGACAGATGTTTAACCCCAGGCTCTGAGGGGACTATGCTGGGAGTTGCTGGGGCTGTTGACTAATTTTACATGGACGCCTATGCTAATGGAGTCTGACACCAAAGCCCTCGCTGCCAGCCAGCCATGTTAAGTAAACAAAGTAGTTCAGGCAAATATGCACTGAGAGTTTTCTTGCACAGATGTCTTTCAATCCAAGTCTCAAAGTTAGAACCAGTTCTTCTTTTTGCTCAGCAAAAATCAGAGGAAACCTGGCCAATACGATCCTAGGTCTTCCTGGATTCACTTCTGATATGCCTCACCATTTTTTAATATGTGTGTGTGGAATGTGAATTATATAAAAGCAAATGTAAACTGATACTCAATGAGAAGCTTTTAATAGTTTCATTACGATTGGTGGCAATCATTACTCAGATAGAAGTTAAATGGTATAATTTGTGTCTGTTGGTCTAAGATTATGTTATGTGAAATTTACCAAATTACAACATTAAGTGTGATGTAGTGTTATTTTTTCTAAAAGCGGATGAGTTTGAAATGGTGAATAAAATGTCATTTTTAAACACCCACATTACAGGTTTTCCTTCTGCTCTTGGGGGATAAATTATTCTCTCGCCTGACAAAAACAAGATCTAGGGTTGGGAGGGGGGCGGATTCTTTAGATTTTTTTTTTTTTTCTGAAAGATTTGTAGGAAGATTGAGCTAGCCAGGACTTGAGAGATTGAAATCGTTAGGAAAAGGAAGGTTCAGGTATATACTCTGCAACCCATGGAGCCTTTCCCATTGAGGTATTTGTACCTCACAGGTGGGGGGTTTACATGCTGAGAAGCTGAGCAGGGAACTTAGTGACCATGAAGAACAAAACTTGAAAATCAGGGTTCGACCTAGAAGATGAGTCATAGTAAACACCACCAGATTCAGTTAAGACCCTGAGATTTTAAACCTAAAGAAGAGAGGGATGCCAGCTCCCAGGAAGATTGGCAGCTTCTATCAAATCAAATTGGATTTTCTTTCTTTTTTTCCCCTTTCTTCCTTCCTTTTTTTTTTTTTTTTTTTTTTTTTTTTTTGTACTGAGGATTGAACCTAGGGGCTTTCTACCTCGGAGCTACATCCTTTTATTTTTTGTTATATTGAAATAGGGTCTCACTAAATTGTTGAAGCTCTTCTCAAACCTGTGATCCTCTTGTCTGACACTCATACATTCTGGGATTACAGGTATGTGCCACCATACCTAGTTTGCTCTGTTTTTCAGAAACAAAAGTGAGCATCACTATTACAGAGCCTAACAAAAGTAATTGAATTCTGCATGTAACTAATGAAAATTAGTTTTATATTACTCTTATTAGGAGAACTTAAATATTTTTAATAACAAAATGAATGGCAGTAGCTACCTTTTTGGCATCCCTGACACATATCCAGGTTCTAAATCTCAAGCCATATCTTCAAGATAAATATTATTTTAATCTGATTATAAAACTGAGATTCACAGATGTCATCTGACTTTGCAAACTAGATGGTAATATGGATTAAGATTGAAATTCTGGCCTGTTTGTTTTCAACATTTTCTGTGGGCGATGTAGGTATACATTTTCATGAAATGTGTGAAAAAGGACTTACTTTAGGACAGAAAATAGAAGGATCTGTGAGCAACCATGGAAAGAAAGAAAATCATCTCTTTTGGAAGGCAATAATTTTAGACACTTTTTCCCTTGGAATTTGGAAGAAGTTATTAATAGCATAATGATGTTTCCTATATTACCTATAGGAAAGATACATGAGCATTAAAACATCAATTCAAGTAAGATTTCTTGAGTGTTTATCTGTCAGGTGCTATTCTATATTTTAGAAGAGTAGCAAAGAGCAAAGCAGGTAAAGTCCCTGGCCTGATGTAAATTAGGTCCTATTCAGGTAGATAGTTAATAAATAAAGAAAAAATAGAATTTAGGAAATCACTAGTGCTAAATTGATATTTATAGTCAGGCTGATGTGATGGGATGGGAGACTTTTTGGAATTGGTTTTAAAAAGAGAGGAACAGTATTAGAAGCACAATATACAGGCCAGGACGAATTCAGAAGATGCCTGAGAAACAAGTGTATTAGAAAAAAATAATTCTAGCCAGGCGTGGTGGCGCACGCTTGTAATCCCAGCATTTGGGAGGCTGAGATCGGAGGATCCGGGTTGGTGGCCAGCCTCAGCTATCTAGTGAGGCACTCCGCAACTTAGTGAGACTCGGTTTCAAAATAAAGAATAAAAAATAGGTCTGGGGTACGTGTAGCTCGGAGGTAGAATGCCCCTGAGTAGTTCAATCCCTAGTACCGCAAAAAAAAAAAAAAAAAAAGAAAAAAAAAAAATAATTCTGCCTCTCACCTTTTTCCTCCTTTTTTTTTTTTTTTTTTTTTTTTTTTTTTTTTTTTTTTTTTTTTTTTTGCGGTACCGGGGAATGAACTCAGGGGCATTTTACCTCCGAGCTATTTTACCCCCTAGCCCTATTTTTTTTTTTCTTTATTTTGAAACCGAGTTGCGGAGTGTCTCACTAGGTAGCTGAGGCTGGCCGCGAACCGGTATCCTCAGCCTCCCGAATGCTGGGATTACAAGTGTGCGCCACCACGCCCGGCTATTCTTCCTCCTTATGTTCTATCTGTTTTGAAATTTTCATAGTGGGAGACAATTGCTTCTTGATTATGGATCTGTAAAAGCTTTATAGTTCTAGATAGTGAATTCAAACTGTACAACATCAAAGCAATGAAAACTGTAATATCATAATATTTCCTTCTCCACATATACAGTTGCAAGTTATTTGAAAGTTAATATAATAAAAGTAAATTTTAGTTGGAATGACAAAGGAAGAGGGAAACAATAGCAGAATGAATGAAAGAAAGAAGTGCCCCACCAAGGGACAGATACCGGCAAGAAAATTCTTTTTTCCTATGGAATGCTCTTGGGGAAAAACCAAAACTGTAACTTTTCACTTAGTTGTCTAGACATTGGTGCCAAAACCAAGCAAGGATCAAGATCCTAACAGAGGTATAATTGCAGCACTAAATTGAGATCCATCTGTAGCAATTCCTCCTAGATCAGAAGTTATGTTCATGGCTAGGAAAAAGAATATGAATATGATATAAATTTAGTATAGCATTATTTGCAGGCATGAAAATCCCACAGTGAGTTTGCTGGTAGAATCAGCCATATGAGCCTGGTTAGGAAAAAAGATTTATTTGTCTCAGATGATATTTTCTCCAAACTGAGTCCTGATTTGCTGACCAACACAATTTTCTGAACTGAAAGACCCCAATTGCCACCTGCATTCTGGTTCAATAAATTCAACAGTTTTCCTCCAATTTCTAGGCTAGAATTTCATAGTGGTGACAATTTTACCCTGAATATTGCAAAGCACTCAAAATAATTGAATACTTAAATACAACAGAAGTCAGTTTACTGGAGAAAGAACAAGTCATTTCACTGGAGAAAGAACATCCACAAAGTATGAGACTACTGAAGTATAAAACTCTTTCCGCCATTGACTAGGACTCCTCACACTTCTCTTAGCATAAAACCAGTGCCGCCACCCAAAACATTCTCCATATGATATTCAGGAATTTAAATTGTCTGAAAGTTGCCATAGCAAAACGGCAAGTATGATTTAGTTATCCTACAGAGGTTTTGACTACTAAGCAGGCTTCTACTGATCACTGGTGGGAGAGAGAAAATGGTTTTAATTTAGATCAACTCTAAAGTACTATAAATTCCATAGCTGATTTATCTAAAGCAAACTTTCATCAGATATAACTTGAAGTTAATCAAGATGCGTTTAACAGATACTGCAACTTTTGCATCCGGAAAATAAAAATATTAAATATTGAGGCATTCACTTTGAGGTTTCTGTTTAAATAATCACAAAACAGAGCTTGTAGGAATGCTTTTAGTAGTCAATGGTATTTATCTATAGCTTAAAAGATTATTTCTAGAGCAGCGGTGGTTTTAAAATTATAGTTCGATAAAAAGCTTGTTCTTCAGCATTATTGGAGAATGAGTTTTTTTTTTTTTAATTGATGTTTTTCAGATAGTCAGAAAATATTCTTCCTCTCAATTTCTCTTGGAACCTTTTTCCTAAAATGTACTGTACATTTCTATCTGCTTGAACTGAGGGTCCTACAATTTAATCTTTACTTGTTTTTTCCAAGATGATAATTAGAGAACTTTTTAAAAGATTTTCCAAGGGATTTTGGCACCTACACTAAATTCTCTCTCTTGAATTTGTTTTCTCTCCTCTCTTCTCTTTCCCCCTCTCCTTCTTTCCCTCCCCTCCCCTGCTTCCTCTTCTCTTTTCTCTGTCTCTCTTGCAGACATGCATTATTATTTTTAAATTGACTTCCCAATATCAGATTATCCACTGTCACTTCTTACTTGTCTCAAGAAACTGAAAAATAAAACTTCTTGCTACTTAATGTATGTCCATTCAGAAAGATGTAAGAATTATCTCTATGCAACTTAGCTATTATATGAGAACTGTTCAGAGCAAGTTTTGTTTCCTTTTATTTTTAACTCTAGTTGATGTTATACAGTTCACATTATTCAGTATAACCTTAAAAGTTAGAAAAGTTATAGTTTTGCTATCAACATTTAGCATAATACATTTAAACTTTGCTATGTTAAGTCCAAACACATAAAACTATATATAAATAAACAAGTTTTATTCCATTGCTACTTCTAAAAGGAATTAAGCAAATATCAATGTTAAAGGACAAACTGTGCTCCCATAAAATTCAGTGTTGAAGTCACACCCCCCATGCCTGATTATATTAGAAAATAAGACCTTTAAGTAGAAAAATAAGGTGATAGGAGGCCATGAGAGTGGGACCCTACTCCAATAGGCCTTATAAGAGTGTCCTTCCAAGAGTGGAAAATGACATCAGAACTTTCTTTTAATATTCTTTAACATACTGGGGCATTTTGATTACAAACAATGGTAGGATTGGTTGTTACACATCTGTACACTTAACATAGTCTGGTACCAGAGCATTCTTTCTGAGTACATGCAGAGGAAAGACCATGGAAAATATGGCAAGCAGGTAGCACTTTTTATTGCAAGTCCTGAAGAGTAGTCTCACCAGAAACCAATCCTGACTGAACCTTGATCTTGGGCTTCCAACCTCCATGCCTGTATGAAAAATAATTTCTATTGTTTATTCCATCCAGTCTATGGTATTTTGTTGTGGCAACCCAAGCTAAATAATACACCTGGAAATTCCTTTTCCTGTTTGCTGATCATGACATAAGCAAATGAAAGAGTTAAAACACAGGATACAATCAGTAGTGTCTTAGAAAATGATCAAGAACAAGACAAAAGAATTGCCCTGGTTTCTTTCTCTACAAAACAGTTCCCATTATGGTGTATTGAAACATATCTTTGTAGCCTAGGATCTTGAGACTCTACAGTATAATGAAACCCACTCAATACTTTCAGTTTATTTTTAAAAATGTATTTGCTATTTTGAATCATAGTTCTAGTCTGTGGTTGAAAGAAAAATGTGGGCAGTATCTTAGGAAGAAAGCCCAATTGTTGTCAAGAATAAGGGCCCCCATCACTTCACAGGTTAACAGCGACAGCTTGGAGTCAGGTTCTGAACCTCTGCTGGGAATTTTTTTCAGTCCTCTCTGTATGAAAGACCTATTGTCCCTAACTGGACTGCTGCCTTGCTCCATGAAGGACTATGGAAGAATTCATAAAATGGAAGAGGCAAAAAGCAAGTCTTTTTCTAAGGTCTTTCCTCATTGTTGTTCATTTGTGTTTTCTACCAACTTGTATGCAGAGAAGAATCAAAGTATATCGGTCATGATTACCTAAAAAAAAAAAAAAATGGCCAGAAACTATTAGGTGCCAATATGAAGACAAAGAAAAATCATAAAACATAGCCATAGTACTCAAGAGTTGTAAGACAAATAATCTACCAATATTAAGACCATAAATGACCTCCTCTTATCCAACTATTTTCAGGAATGAGTGAATTGAGAAAATAAAATCTGAAATCACTTATTCAGGTGTTCGTGCTCTCCTTGAATAGGGTCCAGATCAAAAACAGGGCTTCAGATTCTCAAGAATCTTCGGGTGAAAAGAGGTTACACTTTTATACTCTCTTCAGTTGCACACCCTCGGGGACTAGCAGGAGTTGCTGTGTCTTCTCCCCATTTTTCACCTGGATCCATGATTCACCTTATCCTCCCCATCCTGTCCTCCTTTCTCAGCCCTTGCTACCACCCCATTCCTTCGTCTTGAAAACTATTTCAGACACCTAACTTCAACTCCTTCACTTAAATTTCTCAATCAGCTATTTTACTATTTTTCAGAACTCTTTTCATGGTAAACATAGTAACCGGTAAGAGCTGGTTAATAGTCATAGAGTGATGCCTAGCGACCCACCTGCAGGGATGTTACAAGGTTTCAGAATATCTTAAGCAAGAATCAAGAAGTAGATCTGACTCTTTGTTGTTTCTCATTTATGCTTCTGTAAGCAATAATTCGTGTATATTAGGAAAGAAAAAAAAAGTCAGTTGGATGCGATTGAATTTAATTTTAAGCAGAAAAGAATCTTTTGGACAATCCTAATAAGAGAGTTTTATTTAAACATTTATGTGATAGACTGAGCTACAATGGATATTTATTTAGATTTCTGAAGAGAAATGTCACTTACTGAAAGCTACACTGTAGGAAATATAGGTTGAGCATGAGATTACAAGAGTCAAGGTGGGCTCAGTTCAGACAGAAGACAAGGAGATAAGCAGTTCAGACAGAAGACAAAGTTGGTTAATCAGAAAGTAGTAGCTATGAAAAAGTGCTTAAGTGGTGAATTGTAAAAGTCCCCTTACTTTCCTGAAAAAGTTGGACTGATTATCTCCTGGTAGATAGGTGATAGAACAGATAAGATTGTATGTCTTGGCTACAGTCTTTGAAACAATCATTACCAATAGTCTTAAATATTAAACTTTTAACCTGGCAATTTCATCCCAGCACTTTATCCTACGGAAATACCTAGATAATATCCAACCTAAAGGAACCAGCCAGATAAAAACACACAGATTTTATAGCCACATTTATCATAAAGGTACAATCTGAATGAACTCTTGACCACATAGCCCTGCATTTGGGTAATGGGTAATATTCATTAATGGTTTGATGTTAAGTTTGCCCTTTGCGGGGAAAGACTTTAGTAGAACATTATCTCACTTTGGGGAGGGATACTTCTTTCATGCCAGCCTTCTCTAGCTTTTTTGTCTCACCTAAGGGGATAAAGAAAGATGCATAAAAAACATTTGTTAAGGTTACAGCCCACCCCTCCCACCAAGAGTAATGACCTTCCCAACTTCCGTTTAGTATATGTGTCTTCTTTGGTGTCTGGTTTTGTCTGCTCAGTGTTAAGTTTGTAAAATTTAGCCATATCGTGGGTATGCACATTGTCATTCTGTGTCACTGTCAATTTTTTCTGAATAGTAATATGAATTTTACAAAAACATATTCAGCGTACTGTCAATGGTCATGTGGGTAGATTTCAGTTTGAGACTATTAAGAATAGTTCTGCTCTAAACATTCTAGTTCATCTTTCACACAAGCACGTTTTTGTTGGATATATACCAAGAATTTAAATTGCAAAATCATGGAGTATGAGACTATTCAGTTTCAGTAGATACTACTCAGTAGCTTTCCAAAGTGATTTTACTCTCACTGGCAATTAGGAGAGTTTCAGTTTGTTGCATTCCTTTGCCAACATGTGGGTATTTCACTGTCTTTCTCAGTTTAGATATCTGATGGTTGGATACAGACCCACATTTCCCTGACAGCTAATGAAGTTGAGCATCTTTCACATGTTTATTGGCCATTTGGCTATCTTCCTTTGTCGAGTGTATGTTCAAATCTTCTGGTTTTGTTTTTTATTCCCAATTGATTTGTTTGCCTTTCTTTTTGAAATGAGAGGCTTGTTCTAAAAGTACATGTGCGTATGGTTTGAGTGTGTACATACAGATATATATTGCATATGAGTTAATTATTGGCATATTAATATATGTCTATATAAATATATGTGTATATGCACACATATGCAACTTGGAAATACCTTTTCTTCCACCCTCAGGCCATGATCTTCACTTCCATCGTATATTTTGACAAGTAGTACTTAATTTTAATATAGTCTATCATCAATTTTATCATTTTTGATTAGTGCTTTCTGTATTCTGGTAAAGATAATTTGGCCAATTTCAAGGTTACAAAAAGGATTCCTAATTTTTTTCTAGAAGTTTTATTTTATATTTCATATTTAACCTATCAGCCCATTTGTATTTGAGTATGACTATGTTTGAAACAAGTATTCAGAATCATTTTTTTTTCAAGTAGGTATCTATCTGACTCAGAACAATATATCATACAATTCATTGTACTAAAATGTTGTCTCTTTCTATTCAGGAGATAAAATGTGTGCAGTGTGGCTCTCTCCTGTTGGCCAATTCATTTATCCATTGACAATAGTAATCTGATTTAATAACTATGTATTATTATAATAGTTTGTGAGATATGCTAATATAGTTCTTTGATCATTACCTCTCTTTGAATTTTCCCTAGCTATTGTTAGCTATTTGAATTTCTAAACATTAAAATTCATCTTGCCAATTAATATAAAATATTCTACTGGAAGTGTTTATTTTAGAAATAATTATCATTCCTACAATCTTGAAGCTCGAGTCCATGAAAATGGTATATCTGTCAATTTAATAAGATCTTTTAATTCCTCCTAATATTTTATAGAGTTTTTATTGTATAGGACTCTATCAGAATTTGTTGTTTATTGCTAGATATCAAATGTTTCATATGGTAACTTATTAATTTCATATCCTATTTGATACCAGTATAAAAAAGTCTAATTTTGTAATCATTTCTAGATAGCAAACCTGTTAAATTAATTAATTATAATTGTTAATAGATTTCTTTATCTTCATAATAGCATTATCTATAAATATTGATACTTACAATTTTTCTTCTATTAAAGTTCTGTTTATTCTTTATGATGGCTTATTAAATATGATATAGAAGTGCTGATAATGGGCACTCACTTCTTTTTCTCAATTTCTTTTTAAAACATGCATAATCATTGTGCAGAAATTACGCTATACATTTTTTGGAAGAATTCTTTTTTAGATTTAGAAAATCTATTTTCTTCTTAATTTTATAAGCATTTTTTAAAAATCATGAGTAGGTGTTAAATATTGTCAAATACCTTTCATATCTTTTTGCACATGTACTAAAATTGTCAAATTATATTTCTTCTGTTTTCTATTATTGTTGTGATTTTATTAATTACTTGTTGCTTATGATAGAACTATATTTTTAATTTAAGTTCTTGAGAAAAAATGGTAAATAATATATTTTAAATGTATTTTCAGTATTTGGAATGAACGTTATGTTAGCTTTATAAAAAGATAGAAATAATTCCCTCATATTCTGCTCTCAGAATAAGTTTACATAAGATTCATCTCATTGGAAATATTCTCTGGAAGAGCCATGTGGTCTGTCTTCGTCAACATTCTCTTTACATAATCCCAAATGATTGACCATACAACTTAGAGGAAGAAAAATTTATTTGTTCACAGGTTTTGGAGATTTCGGAGTTCAGTCCATGTCAGGCCAGGTCTCCTGACCTCAGGGCATTGGTGGTTAAAAGCAGAAGAAGGGAGAGCACAAGACTCTGTTCCTCACATCATAGAGGCTAGAAGCAGAAAGAGAGCAGGGGAAGAGGAACTATATAATCCCCAAGGACACAACTTCAGAGGACCCTTCCTTAGTAACCAAGTCTCATGTCCAACATTGCTACCCTATTTCTGTGAGGGCTAGGGGAACATCCTAAATCCAAACCTTTACACAGTCTTAAGGTTTTCATTATGGAAGAGCTCAAATTATGTATTTGATTTAAAAAAGAAAAACTCAGTACTAAGATTTTCTAAGATTTTACTAAGATTAATATTTCTCTCAGCCTCACACTCTTCAGTGTACTTTGCCATCAAAATTATATAATTTACTACTCTAAAATTTTTCATATATTCCAATCATCCTTTGATATTATAATTATTTGTAGTTTTTTCTCATGCCTCATATTACTATTTCACATCCACTTTATTTTTCTTCATTATTTTTCCTAGTGGTTTACCAATTTCTATTGCTATGTTGAAAAAACAAACTGTATCTATACTTTAAGACAGTTTAGATCTTCATTAACTTCAAACATTTTGAGTTCCTCTTTGACCAGAGAATAATTAGAAGTATCTTTCCTGATTTCTATGGAGTTTGGGATTTGCTAGTTATTTTTAAAATAAATATATAGCTTAATTCCTTTGTGGTTAGAAACCATACTGTGAAAAAATTTATTTTTTTCATAGAGCCTACCTTTATCCCTCTACCTCCTTTCTGTAGAGAACAGTTTATATTTTTATCTTGGGACTAAAAGTGGCCATTTTAGATAGTGGAAGAAGGAAGAATAATGGAAGGATGAAATCATAACTTGCACACTCATTCCTGGTAGTTATTTAATTAATTACACTTATAGTGACCCTGTGTATCAGCCCCATCTTCTGTGCAATTAGTTCTAATTTTAGCACCTCAGGGGCTCCCTAAATAAGTATTAACGCTAGTGTTTTGGATTGCAAATTTCCCTATTAATATCAACCCACCTGCTTGAAGTTTTCCAGGTTTTCTCAAGTATTCTGTCCCACTGATTTCTTATTTTCCTCTCAGTGCAGTCTGAGAAAAGAGACAAAAAACTGAGTCCTTTCTCTGCCATTTTGAACCATCTCATGGATCAGTTTTAGCAATATTTTATGTGGTCCACATTTAACATAATTTCTGCAGAAACAGCTTATAAAAATCATCATTAAAAGGATTAAAATTGAGCATTCTGGTAATATTGGTAAAATATGATTAAGATGGATCCCTGTATTTTATTAAGACTTATCATTCATAAAATCAATCCAATCAAGCCTCCCAGGATGAGATGCCCATTGTCAGTCCAATGATGGTCTTCAGTGACATACAAGCAAACCACGAGACTCAGGAAATCTTGCAGATCATTTAAGGATTAGCATCAGAGGAATGTTTTATAGTCAACAAGTTTGAGTAGTGAATATAATAGCAATAAAAAGGCCACTAAAGAGACACAAACTTATATCTGATTTTTTTTCACCAAAAGCCTCAGTGATTTTCTCTTCACTGCTGATTTCTTTTGGTTCCTTCAAGTAAGAGAGAAGTCAAATTGTCAAAAGCTGACATTCTTCTTCTGAATAGTTTCACAACTTTTATGACATATTTGAGTCTCAAATTTGTAAAGAGAAGAAAATTCTTAAAGGAGAGAGATGGGCAGTTGGGTGCATCACCCTGAAAAAATAAAAAAGATGAAAAAGAAGAAAGTCTAAAGTAAATATTCTCCAGAACTAAAAGGTGAAGATTTAGGTTAGTTCAAGGTTGTACTCTATTGTCATAAGATTCATTTCATTTTGAAATATTTGTCTTCAGAATTACTGGATATATTTCTACACAGTTAATGCTTTTCAACCATGACTATTTTCATCATTCTCTTGATTTCACATGAAGCACTTCAGTTTCTTAATCTTGCTCAGAATTTTTCCCATTAATATACAATTAAATTGATGTTCATATCGTATTTAGATAATTATATAATTTTTGTAATGCAGGTTTTCTTCATGCTTTGAATGAGCTAATGTTGCCATCATTTGCGAAAAGTTCAGGTACAACAGGTGAATTTCCATAAGGATGATCTGTAATTGACCAAGTGTGTACCATAAGTATCCGTTCTTAGCTGTCTCAGCTGTAGGAACTAGTCATAAACTGCAGTTTAAATCTCAAGGATGAGATAGAATTTCCTTTTTGCCACCACACTAAGTACTCAAAGGTCCACTTGATCTTACATTTACTCAAGAATGTAACTATAGAGGAGCATCACTTGGAATAGTTGACTACAGAGCAGGTTCCCATGGCATTGGCTCATTGTTTTGCTAGGATACTGGCTGAGTGGGGTCTGGTGGTGAAGTCTGCACAATGATTTGCAAATGGAAAACTGAGTTATGAAGGACTTGGAATAAATTTCATTCAGCAATAAGTACACTTTGTAGTAGATTTTTTTTCTCCATTGCCTGTTTTGTTTTTTAAGTATCCTTTCTCTAAGACCTTCTCTTGTTTGAGAAATCCTAATATTATTTTCCTGTTTCTTTCTCTCATCTTTCCCAGATTCTTTCTGAGCTAAGAGTTCTTTGTTCCATTTCACAAAGATGCATCATTCTTTTTCTATCATAATAACACATGAAAAGCAATCAGTAACCTAGATGATAAACCATTAAAACCACAGTCCAAATAATGAGCAAAAGAAAAAGAATAAAAACAAAGGGTTTTTCTTCTCATAAAGGGTAATGAGGGCTGAATAATTATATAGTTGATACTTACTGGTGAGGAAGTGAGATATTTATTCTGTTTCTGGGAATCTAGCTTCCCAATCTAAACATTCATTCCCACAATTTACCCAAAAATGGACTGAATGAAGTGTTTCAGATAAGGTTCTGAAAGTAAGAAGCTTATATTTCTATATTAATTAGAAATTTCTTAATGTATATTAAGATATTTTCTAGGTAAATATCAAAGGCTTATTTTTAAATCTCTGTATCTATATTCTTGAGTTCTAGGGATTAAAACTTGATCAGTCCATGACTTGAGTTCTCTTCAGTGTCCTATATTGTCACAAAATCTATGTTTTAAAAAGTCCTATAGAAATATTGAAAAAGATAGAAGTTTTAATAGCAAAACTGCTTTTTAACTTTATAAACTATCCAAATAGTTTGTCCCAAAATGATCTATTATCTGTTCCAGAATTCACAGATAAACACATTATAATTTTATTGAATTCAGCATATTTTTAAAAAGTGAAAAGATGTAATTTTTCTATTTATAACCCAAATACAATCTGTGGATTTTTTTAAAAAAAAAAAGGCAAAAAGAAACAACACTTCAAAGACAAGCTGGAAAAGTTGTTTAATTTGTCTATATTTAAAAGGAGCTAAAGAAAAAAAATACCCAAATACAACTGGCTAATTGCTTTGCAATTTGGCTTTATTTTCTTGACACTAATGGAGAAATTCTAACACCTACACAGCTAATGAGTTGGGAAGTTATGAGCTTTACTGAATACAGGTATTTAGTTAGAGGGAAAAAATAAGTTTATTTGTTTCTTAGAGAATAGAAAAGATTGAACAGATATAGGCTATGAGTATATTCCAGTGCCAGATTGTGTATACTAAGGGTCTTGCAGTTTAAAGTGAAACGTGGGCAAGCAGCCATGTATTTTCAATATATGGTGTTTAATGTCACAATAGATGTGCTGTTAGAGCACACAGAATGGTCATCCAAATAATAACAATAACGAGAAACAATAGCAATAATTATTGGATAACCATGAAATGTTATTCCTATTCCAGGTTTTCCACTAACTGCTTTATGTGAATTACTCCATGAGTCCTCCCTAATAAATGTTGGTATAATTGTCCTCATCCTAAGAAGAACCATGACACTGATCTGAAAGGTAAACACTTCATTTCCACAGCTTGAAAAAGAATTCTGTATCATATATGTCTAAATCCTAAACCAATTCATTTAGCTCCTTACTTTGTATCCCACTGTTAGGATATCTGGGAAGTTTTCTGAAGACGATACAACAGTTGAGTTTAAAACAAATAAAAATACAAGAAAATATGAGGTTAAACAGGTGAGAAAAAGGGTAGGTGTGTTCATTTAATAATGAAAAATATCCTTTACACACAAGAAGGGAATAAACTATGTTTTCATGAAATCCAAATAATTTTTTTGTCATGGGTATATATTGTATAAAGCAACATGCAGACTGGAGGCTGAAGAGGGAGGATGGGATCAAACCATTATGTTTCCAAATGTCCAACTAAGTAGCATGGATTTCTTTAGGTTCAGCAAGGAAATAGCATAGTTGGATACTATGTTTGATGTCTGATGCAAATTTGGTCAGATCATGAGCGGATATTTCACTGGGTCATTATCAAGGTAACAAGTAAAGAAAATGAAGCAAATTTGCAAAAGAAAAACGACTTCAAAATTGAAAAAGACCTCAGAAAAGCAAATCATGTGTCCACACATGAGACAGGTGAGTCAGTGCAGGAGTTGTGGTTGTACTTGGCTTAGTTCTGAGCAGGGACAGGAGTAGGGACAGAGACCAGCCTGGCCAGTGTCTAACTGCTTCACACAGTGACAGTGATAAGTGTGTGTTCTTGTTTCCATTTGATATGCTCAGTCAGCATGTAAGTTTACAAAGCACGTGCTATGGTTTGTGCTCTCACTTCAGAGTTTTGGTGTCTTCTTTTTCCTTCCTACTCAACAGCTGCCTTCCTACTACCTGTCATAGTCAAACTCTATCTCAGCTCAAACACTACGTCCTTCACATTTTCTCTTATTCGATCAGAGGGCCTATATCCATGCTTATAGACCTATCATCCTTTATCCTTTTCTTCCACCATACTAATCACAGGTAGTAATACTATTTTAAGAGATCATTTCATTAATGTATATTTCTGCCAATATACTGTAGCTATCTACATAGGGAAGGGCAGTATGTGTAGTATTCTTGAATATTTCTCACAAACACAACACAATTTCCAAAATACAGTATGTATTCAATACAGATTCCTTCAAAAAAGAAATGATTCTGAGAAATGTATCTTATAAACTCTGACCTCATTGATCTCCCTCATGGTTGTATTTAAAAAAACAAACAAACCTAAGAATGTAATTTCAATTTTGTAGACAAACACCCTGGTGAAGATTTTCACAGTTTAGCCATCCATCCATTCATTCATTCTAAAAACAAATTTTGAGCACAATACCTACCTCTCCAAAGCTCAGTTTGTTCAGTGCACTTTACAATCTTACATTTCAACCTTTTTTTAACAAAATATTCCTGCCCATTGAAAATAAGTTACCAGTATTCATGTCCCTTGTGTTTTCTATCAAAAATTGCCTACAAATTAGACCTTGTCCTTTTGTTATTTTCATTAGAAAGCAAATTGCTTGTGATACCTTTGACATAAATTAAGTGGATGCATAATCAGAACTGCCTTATGATGGTGCTGAATTTTTAAGAAAGGAATAGAGGCTGTCAGACCTAGAGTTTCATTGTTGTTTTAAAAAATAAAATAGCATCATTCTGATTTCATATTACTTCATGAAGACACCAGCCTGAGTGTCTAGTGACAGTTGTTCCAAAAACTTTTACCCTTTAGTGATGATCCCTGCATTGAAGTTGTTTCAAGTGTTTACCCGAAAAGAAAGTGTTTTCTTCAGCTATCTCAAAGAAAGCAAGAATATTTTTAGAGGCTTGATATTTGAACACCTTTCTTCTTTCTTCAATTCAAAATATCAGCAAAGAGTGATAGTTTGTGGGTTTTGTTGAAAATGTAATATTGCAGTTGAAAGTTGTTTTTGCAGTTTCCCCAATGTGTCATGTTGATACTAACCTTTTCAAACGGAAATGCTTTCAGGAACTATAATTATAAAAGCAGTGCACTCTGAGCTGAAAGGAATGTGGAGGGAGAGTGGGCAAAACGCTTTATATATCTTCCTCAAGAGCATTTTGGAGAGTATAATGAATCATATTGAAGTATAGCACTTTTTTAAAACGTTATATATTGTAACATGAAACATGAGCATTGAGTATGGCTCACATGGTGTATGCACCTATATTGCTTTGTTTCTTTATGATTGACAATATTCAAGGAAAGTTTCAAGTAGATTTTTTTCCCGTTTTTCAAAATTCACCAGCTATGCATTGGACTATACTGAGCCTTTGATCTGTATAAGGATGAAGCAAAAAAGCTCAGGAGTTATCAGCCTTAACAGTGGAATGAGAGCCATGTGTACTCATAAGAATTTCTTTAGCTCACACTTCCTGCAACTTTTATTCAATCATCTGGTGTACATGTTAAACCACTTGTCTTATCCTGAGACTGTAATTTTGAATTCCTTCACTCAAATGTGGGAATTCTTATTTATCACTCCTTGGCCATGTCCTGACCAGAATTAAACATTAGCTCATACTGTGGTTCTCGGTCTTTCTTGTCATTACATGTTTTATCAACGTCAATTAGATATACAACCAAAATTAAAACCCCTTTCCAAGTACGTCAGACATAATTTTTAAAAATTAGACTTAAAAAGTAGACTAAATAACCTTCAAATACTGAATGATAAATCTCACAATATCCAAATCTTAGATATTTGGAAAATGACCACTTGAATAACTTGATTTGTCATCTTTAATACGGGTTTCTGATCCCACAGGAAAATGATTGAAGTTTCTATAAGCTAAGCAGGGAATATCAAAAATAAAAACTGTTAAAAGGGAATATTTGGGGTAAAACACACTGAAACAGATAGAAAAGAATGCCTTTAGTGGCTTATTTATAGACTACACATGACTGAAGAAAGAATCAGTGAAGTTGAAAACAGGCTATGAGGAAATCCGCAAAATATTTTCAGAGAAATAATGATAAATACAACAGAACAGAACATCCAATAATTGTATTACAATTTCAAAAGGTACAGCATATATATTATTAGAAGCAAAAATAAAGACAATTGAGTAAAAGAATATATATATATATTTTTTTCGGTACTGGGGATTGAACTCAGGGGCATTCTACCTCCAAGCTACACCCCCAGCTCTATTTTTTATTCTTTTTATTTTGAAACCGAGTCTCACTAAGTTGTGGAGTGCCTCACTAGGTAGCTGAGGCTGGCCGCAAACCCGGATCCTCTGGTCTCAGCCTCCCGAATGCTGGGATTACAAGTGTACACCGCCACGCCCGGCTGTAAAAGAATATTTGAAATATAATAGCTAACAATTTTCTGCAGACACCAAACCACAGTTCAGGAAATTCAAAGAACATGTAATACAAATTTAAAAAGTAGAAAAAACTCTACTACTCCTAAGAAAATCATTTTCAAACTGCAAAAAACTAAAAACAGCAAGATAGCAAGAATATTCTGATAGTAGCCAAATCAGGGGAAAAAAACTAACCTATAGAGGACCAATGAAAAGAATTAAAGCAGACATCAGAAACCATGTAAGCATGAAAATAATTAAGTGAATTATTTACAGCACTGGAAAAAACCAAAAATTCGATATCCAGCAAAATTACCCTTGAAAAGTGAGCAAGAAATAGGGGTGAGGAAAAACTGAAGGATTGTTACCAATGAACTTTCCTGTATGAAATGTTAAAAGATGTTCTTCAAGAATATGGAAAAATGACATAGGTCAGAAATATGTAGGTATAGAAAGGGGGAACATCAGAAAGAATAAATGGCATTAGGGTATATTTTTATTTAATGTCTGAAAAAGAAATTATTTACTTAAAGCAATTATTTACTTAACACAATAATAGCACAACTGAATTCGGTGATTCTAGCATAGGGATAAAAGAAAAGAATGATAGCAATGTCTCATGGGATGAGAAGACGGTACTAAAATACTTTATATAAAATGTCCATACTACCTTTGAAGCAGCACAACATTATGTGAACATGGATTAGATTTGTCTAAATTATATATTTTAAATTCAAGGATAATCACCTAAAAATGTTAAGTATCATTGTTACATTGAAAAAGATAAAAGGGGATCACAAAAATAGTCAACTAAAACTCAAAGGGTTGAAAAGAAGAAAAGACTGAAAATATAACAAATAGAAGTAAAATAAGTACATATTTTAATCCATTTCAAGAACTCCTTGAAATATGAATAATCTAAACATATTAAAGAGAGATTATATAAGTAAATAATTAAGCAAGATCCAGTTTATGCTTTCACAAGAAACCTACTTCAAATATAAAGACAGAGAAGTTAAGAGTCATGTGGTAGTAATGGAGAAAATGGTACTCCACTAGGACTAATCGTAAGAAAGCCACATGAATTTCAGAGGTTACTTCAAGGAAGAGCATCGAGATGCTACTGCAAATAAAATGACCAATTAATAGAAAAAGAAGCCAATCTTAAAAGTGAGTGCACTCAGGAGAAAGCATTTTCTTGTTTACGCTAGGTCTTCTGACTTTTTTTTTTTTATATGGTGGGAAATTTTTTTTAATTTTTATTTTTATTCATACATTGTAAGCATATATCTTTGTTAGGTGCAAATTGATAACGATACATGTGCTCACAATTCTCATTTGACCCCTTCTCCCATTTCCCACCCGGCTCCCTCGCCCTCCCTCCCTCTCAAGTTCAGTTTAGTGAGTGACCTTGATATACATTAGTGTCGCCCCCCCCCCACCCTCGTCCAACCCTCTCGGCTAAATCAACTTCTTTGCTTTCGAGGGTCTCTCCTTTTTCATCTGGAGACCCTCTTATGCCCCATCTTCTCCCTAGCATCTGCAAATTAGGGAGAACATATGCTTCTTTACTCTTTGTGACTGGCTAATCTCACTTAACATAATGTTTTCCAGTTGCATCCATTTCCTTGCAAATAACATGATTTTGTTCTTCTTTATGGCTGAGTAAAATTCCATTGTGTACATATCCCATAGTTTTGTAATCTATCCATCTGTCGATGGACATCTTGGCTGGTTCCATAGTTTGGCTATTGTGAATTGTGCAGCTATAAACATAGATGCACATACGTCGGTCTGATAGTTTGGTTTCCATTCTTTTGGGTAGATACCCAGAAGTGGTATTGCTGGATCATATGGTAGGTTCATTCCCATTCATCTGAGGATCCTCCATATTGTTTTCCAGAGAGG
>PVLC010010207.1:0-51231 GCA_004027655.1 Graphiurus murinus | reverse complement strand
CCTAAGGAGCAGAACATGCCATGGTCAAGGGAAATCTTGTGTGACTGCCAGACCACACTGAAAGCTCACTGGAGCTCTGTGGCTATTAATTTCATGGGGAGATAGAGAGTTAAATCTCACTCAGAGCTGGGAATTTTCCAGGTGCACTATGAGAAAGGCACCAGCTGAGGGTTTTTTTCAAAGGAGTGATTATTATGATGATGGAATATATGTTGGGTATGGAGAAAACAGAGGCATTAGGGTTATGGTGGATAATAAACAACTACCATCATTAAGAAAAACCCTTACATCTTTAACTTCTTCTCTATACTTCCCATGCATGTCCTAATTGGAACTTGGTTGTTCCCTAAGAAAATCACTTGGTAGCCAAGTGTGGTGGCACACATCCTAGTACTTAGAAGGCTGAGATGGGAGGATTGCAGATTTAGGCCAGCATGCAGTAACTTGGCAAGACCCTGTTTCAAAATTTAAAAGGATGGTGGTGTAGTTCAGTGGTAGAATGTCTCTGGGTTCAATCCCCAGTATCAATCAATCAATCAATCAATCAATCAATCAATAAAGTGAAATCACTTGGGGACCTGGATCCTTGTCAACTGGAGACTGCTTTTGTTTTACATCTACAGACCTGAGAGCCTGGGATGGGAGCAGATAACAAACTTCAAAATTCCAAGCTCATCTGAAGATCATATTAGCCAACTGTGTGACTTACTACCTTCCTCAGGCAGAGATGGTAGCTTCATTGAAACATCCCTTCTTCCCTTCTTCTGCTGTACTAACAATGTTTAGCCAGACACATGACTACCTAGAATGAAAACTAAATGTCCCAATCTCCCTTTGAGTTCAGGTAAGGCCATATTTCAAGTTCTGGGCCATGGTGTCAGGCAATAGCTCCCAGGAATTTGTCTTATGAGTCAGCTGATTTTCCCTTGGCCTCTTCTTCCTTTCCACTGTTTAGAATGCCCATGTGACAGCTGGAGTTCTATCTCAAAGCTCTATTATAGGTAAGTAATGAAGCGAGCCACACTTTAGGGGTGGTGAAGTAAAAATCTGGAAGGAGCCCAAGTCTCTGAGAACACCCTAGGAATTATATATTTAAGTTGTTCAGATTCTCATAGGCAATCAGGTTTTCATCTTCAATAATAGCATCACCTCTAAAACCTTGCTTCTGCGCATCTCACTCATCTCAGATCAGCCCCCTTGGTGAACCATCTCATTCCCTCTAGGGCCTCTCCTCAAACACCCTCTCACCTACTCACGACTTCCAGGTACCAAACTCTACATTACAAATGATTATATCATGTTAATATGCCTTGATTTAAGGATCTGTGAAGGAAAGGACACATTTTAAAGTTTCATTGAAAAGAGCGCTACCACTTGAAGGAGAATTTTTATAAAAAACAAATTTTTGTGGGATACATGGATAGATGGATAGTTCTATGGAAGAATTTTTGATTCATGAGCAATACCTATGGTGACATCTTTCCAGGTCTACAAAGGAATTAATATTAGATACTGGGTTGTTCTAGAAAAGACAGACCTATATCAGTCACAGGAATAATGTGATATATATGACAATAAACAAGGCCTAATTGTACTTGGTTTTTTTTGTTTTTTTGTTGTTTGTTTGTTTGTTTGTTTTTATTGCAGTACTGGGGATTGAACTCAGGGACATTCTACCTCCGAGCTATACCACCAGTCCTATTTTTTATTCTTTATTTTGAAACAGGGTCTCACTAAGTTGTGAAATGCTTCACTAGGTAGCTGAGGCTGGCCTCAACCCCAGATCCTCTGGTCTCAGCCTCCCAAATGCTGGGATTACAAGCGTGCACCACCACGCCCGGCTTGTACTTGTTTTTAATACATTGAAATTCAAACATTTGCTTTTATGTTTTTCATGCTCCTTGGTGTTCGCTTTGGTGTTTTCATGCTTTTAAATCTAGCCTACAATTTTAGCCTTGACTATTCTGCACCTCAATTTTTGATAGCCTATTTATATGGCCAAGATAGTTAGGTCTATACTGATCTGTTTTGCACTTAATCAGTAAGACATGACTAATTTGGCTACTCTATAATCAATTACTCTGTTGATGATATTTGGAAAACTTCTCAAATCCATCAAAAAGGCTATAATACTACCGTTCCAACAACTGGATAACTGTCAATTTGAATGCTAGTTTTAGGAGAAAATAGCCCAAGGGATGTTTGACCAGCAAATTCCAAATTCTGATTTTCAGGCCCCCAGTTCCAAGTGTCAAAGTAATTTTTCCTCAAGTCAATGCTGGTTGGGCTAATGTAGCTCCCTATTTCTCCTGGAATACATTCAGAAACTTATATAATCATTGCAAAGTGGATTTTAAAACAGCAAAGTAGAGAATGTGAAGCTGTGACCCAGGAGATCTCCCTAACAAATGTAGATGAACTGGGAATGGTTGGTGCAAGGATGCTAACTCAAGGACTGAGGACAATATGTTGAGGACTGGATTTCCACAGCCCCCACCCCCAACATTCTGGCTTAAATGTTTTGTTTGCTTTCAACTTTAAGTATTTTTCAAAGTCATTTTTAAATGTTTGTCTTATACCTAGTATGTGATCAAAGGGTTTTATTTTGTCAAAGCTCAGAAAGCATAACTAGGACAGTGATTCCTATAGTATTAAAGAAAATGTATTGGTGCGACCTATTTTTATAGTTTGGGAAGGAGGTCATCTACCAGGCTAGACTCAACTGCTAGTTTTATTTTAGTTCCAAGGCAAAACCCAAGCCAGGATATCACTAGCACAATAGAAACTGAACTCTAATAAGCCTAAATGGTATGGTCCTGACATTCCCAGGAAATGTTTTTTTCTGTTTGTTTGTTGGTTGGTTGGTTGGTTGGTTTTTAGTGAGGCTTTAAATTTTAAAATCACGAACTTGGAAATCATTCAAACCCTTATTGCCTAGAGTTTATTAAGTTGATGCCTCTCTTCCTTCTAATGGCAGGCCAAATCTAGTGCTATAGAATGAATGTTTGGTCTATACAAATTCATTTCAAGTTGAAAAATCATTTGCAAATTGAAAAAGCAGAAAATCCACTCTGTTTTTTATGTACTTTAGCAGCAAAGGAAGAATATAAAACAAATATTTTCAGTCTCTTAGGTTGACCTATCTAAATCTATTTTTGCTTTATAACCAACATCTGTATTTTGGTTCATAAGCTCACCACAATCACTAACTTGAGTTCACGAGCTGAGCACTTATTACACTCTATTTTCCAAAAGGATTTGAGGGCCTACCATTAAAAGCACTGAGGCCATCATTCACTCATCTGAAGAAAACAGACCTGGGAGGAAAGCAGGCACAACTGGGGCCAACCCAACAGCAGGTGCCTCTAACATAAAAGATGAAAGGAGCATAAATATGGCAAATACAGGTGTTCGCACAGCACCAGGTGCGACACAGAACCTTCCAGCTCTTGAAGAGGAAAAAGGGGAGCAAGCAGAAGTGAGGAGGGATGAGATACTAGTGAAGCATTTGGGAGGTTTTTCATTTAATCTTTGGATGTTTATGGCTTAGAGACTAAGAATAAATGATATGTTTCATTAAGGGACAAAATATAGATGCATGTCAAGAAAAGCCACCCTGGCTGCAATACAGAGGGTAGGATGGAGGTGGTAAGGGGCAGTGGGAAGGCTCATTAAAGGCCTTTATTGACCCAGGCCAGCCCGGGACAGAGTCAAGGAGAAAATGCTTTCAAACTGGACCTGGAGACCTGGAAAGGAGGGGAAATGTCAGATAGGCAGGCTTCTGCATCTTATCACCAATTAACAAACCAACTTGCACATATTAATCCCCGGCTGTCCCTGTAGTCACCTTTTACATAGAAATAACAATATAATGGGTAAAGACTCTAATTTTAACATTCAGCATGTGTTCTATTAAGGAAACTATAGAAGAAAACCAATGGACTATTAAAAGGAATACTACGGTAATCCCAGTATTTGGGAAGATGAGATGGGAAGATCACAGGTTCAAGGTCAGCCTCAGTAACTTAGTGAAGCTCTCAGCGACTTGGTGAGAACTCTGTTTCAAAATAAAAATAAAATAAAATAGGGCTGGAAGAATGCTCCTGGGCTCAGCCTTCAGTACCAAAATAATAATAAAAAAGAAATATTATGAACAAGTAGATTTTTATGACTTAGAGTAGAAGAACCAGGTTTTGCCAGAAGGAAAGAGGGAGAAAGGAAGGCTGCACATCAAAGATGAAGTGAAGGATATGTGACTTGTGAACTTGAAGAACAGCTTAAAGAAGGCTGGGGTGAGGGAGAAGAGAATAGTGTGTTTTCAAAGTCAACCTCCAAAGTGGTTTTTATTGTTATTTTTCATATTTGGCTGACCTTTGGTCGTGGGCTTTATCTCTTCCACAATACATTTCAAGTACCAATGCCTAACAAATTTCCCATTTTTAAATTGTACTCATATCGATGAGTTGCTGTCCGTGTGACATCCTGGCGTAACCACACAGCATGAAGCAACCCACCCCAGAGTTCTTTCTTTTGCTTCCTCCACTGAAGAATGCAGTGCTGCCTTGTCCTTTCTTACAGAGATGAGAACAGATGTTTCATAAGATAGTCATGAATGTCAAGAAGACTAACTCTGAGAAGGGACATCGCGTCTCATTGGCTGGCTCTGTCACTGCCACAGGTTTGTCTCTGCTTCAGCTTTCCCATGACCTAAACTGTCCATTCTTTCCTTCTTTCTCTTATTCTCCTAGTTTATGATGACATTTTATAAAATAAGAGCTGAGAAGCATGCCGTAAGCACAGGCCACTGTAATAAAGGAGGCAGTCAGTGCATGGTAGTAATAATAATAAAAAAATAAAAAGCTCATTTACACTGAGCTTTTCTAAGCATTGGATCATTTCCTTTGGCTTGGAGCAGGGGACCGACTCTGCTTACCCATACAAGAATGATGTGGGGGGACCACTACCTTGTGACAGGCGGGTGAGGGCACAGCCACCCAAAGGAAACCAGCAGACTTCCCATTCGACCTCTGCCAGGAAGCCTGATCCCTGTGGGAAATGACTATTCTTCATACTCGCTGCCTTTGTCTCCCACTCCAGATCACCCCTATTCATCCTCCACCGAACACTGTAAGAACTGCCAACTCATCTCCACAGGGCCGGCCCTCTCTCTTAGCTGCCATATCTCCCGTTTCCTTCAAACCTGATGCATGTTGAATCATGTGGTCCCTTGTCCCTCCCCTATGATGCTGTGAACTTCTTAAGGGCAGGTTTGTATCACAAATGCTGATCTTACAGCATCTGCCAGAACTAATTAAATACTTACTGAAATATATATGTAACAGGCGTGAATACTGTAGTCTTATAAGCATTTTCATGTGTAGTATCTCAATGCCACCACTTCAGGCATTAAGTTGTGAGTGTCTAGGTATGCAGGGACAGAGCAAATTGGTGATCTTTCTCTTGGAGCCACTGAATGGTATTCTCATGAAAGGAAGTATAAAGGAGATTTGGAATTGGAGGGTTTTTTCCCCCTCTTCCTATAGCCAGTCTGACATCTAGATACTTTAGTTTTGTTTTTACTCCCTGAAAGCACTGTAATTGGTCCACAAATACCTCCACTAAGAGAAACATATATGATTGTGCAGGGAAAAGAAGTGTGCCAGGGATGGTACTTGGTTTATCAATGGACCAGTAAGCCAGGCAGGGGCCATGGCACCTCAGAGAAGCACCTCTCTCCTCGCCTGGCTGTTGAGTCTCATCCAAGAGGAAAAAGATGGATGGATGGATAAAGAGAAAATGTGGCTTAGTCACACGATGGAGTTTTACTCAGCCATAGAGAAGAATAAAACTATGTCCCTTGCATGAAAATAGATGGAACTGGAGAATATTATGCTAAGTGAGGTCAGCCAGGCTCAGAAAGTCAAGGGGGGCATGTCTTCTCTCACACGTGGATCTAGAGAGAAAACAGGAGCAAGAAGGGACCTCATGAAAAGGAAGAGAGAGACCAGTAGAGGAGTGGAGGGGAATCAGAAGAGGGAGGAAGGGAGGGAAAGGAGAGATACCCGGGAAGGAAAGCCAAATGATACTATGTGAATATACGACTGTATTGCTATGAATCTCACTATCATGGACTAGGACAGGGAGGGAGGTGTGGGGAAGGAAACAGACCAAGTAGGGTTTTGTGCATGTAGGATTGTCTCAGAATGGCATCAGAATTACAACGCACCAATAAAAAATAGTGAAAAATAAAAGGCAGACTTGTTCAGGAGCCCAGCACAGAGCGCCTTGTGATGAAAAGGAAGACAGAGGAAAGCTTCCCCTGGCTGTCCAGGCAGCCCCACTATGACGGCCAAACCAGACTACGCACATACCATGTACCTTTCGGCTGAGCTCCTGGTGATCCCATTGTTCTCTGGGGGAAAACCAAGCCACATAACAACTGCTACCACAGCCCAGATGCCCAACCAGTCGGTATTTCAAGGTTACAGTGCTATAACACACCGGGCCTCCCCCAACACCCCAGAGAATGACCTTGAGGGCTGGTTACTGCTCTGCCATGAAAAATCCTCAACAGTTCTGATAACAATTCCAACCAAACTTCAGCCCTCCCTTGTCCTGTACTTCCCATAAAAATTATTTACGGCTCTGTACAGGAAAATTTCACTGCAAGAGAAAATCAGGTAATCAGAGGCCTCCCGTGATTAGGGTGTACTTGGCCAGGGCATTTGGGGAACAGTTTCATGGTGATTAACTAACTTGCTTCATTTCAATGTAGTTGTCACTCTGAATTACCACTTAATGGGTGAAGTGTGCAGGCTATAATAATTGGTAGTACAGGCACAAGGAAGCGAGACATTAAAAAAAATTAGCCCCTAAAGCAATTAATTGCAGTGAATTTTTCAAATAGTTTTAATACTCTGTCTTTTGACCTCAGGGTATGGCTTGGGGAAAATATATTAATCTCAAGATAATAGTCAGTCAATTTCAGCTCTTCAATATCCACGATGATATTAAAGATTCCAACCTCACACTTTTTGGTTGCAAACATTAATTAAGCATGATAATTGTGTGTCTCCGTGATATTTGGTGTTTTCTCTATGAGTCAGAGCTCAGGGAATAATTTGAATACAGCAGACAGCAATTTGCTACATAAATTCACCCCAATGGCTATTAGCTCATCTTAGAATACTGAAGACTACTAGATTAGAGGGTTGGCTTTTTTTTTTTACATTAAATATCAAATGAATCACACCTCCCTAAACTTTTATTCAACCTTTCCCAAAATCCTCCATAAAAAAAGTTCTGTAAGTGCAATGAAATGCAGGACAGGAGTTTTAAAATGTGTGTGGAGGATTTTTTAAACATTATTTTTCTTGTGTGCGCGTGGTACTGGAGATGGAACTCAGGGCATTCTACTTTTTTAATTAATTATTTTTTTATTATTAATGCATTGTAATCATACATCTTAATGAGGTACAGGATGGTAGAGGCATACATGCACACAACACTCATTTAGCCCTTACCCAATTCCCACCCCATTCCCTCCTCCCTCCCTCTTTCCCATTCCGCTTAGTGATTGACTTTGATATATTTGTGTATGTACATCATGTGCATTAGGGTGTTTCCTTCTTCCCTCCTCCCATAACCTTCAGTTAGGTCACCTTCTTTGCTCATCTAAGATTTCTCCTTCTTTGTCTAGAGTCCCTCCTATGACCCAATTTCTCCCTAGCTTCCGTATATTAGGGAGAACATCCAATTTTTTACTTTTTGTGACTGACTAATCTCACTTAGCATAATGTTTTCCAGTTCCATCCATTTCCCTGCAAATGACATGGCATTCTATTTCTGAGCTACACCCCCAGCCCTATCTTATTATTTTATTTTGAAACAGGGTCTCAATAAGTTGTGGAAGGCCTTGCTAAGTTGCTGAGGCTGGCCTTGAACCTGTGATCCTCCTGTCTCAGCCTCCCAAGTACTGGAATTACAAGTGTGTGCCACCATGCCAACTTAAAACGTGTATTTTTAAATACAATATCCTAAACTACAGAGTTCTGAATAAAACTTGATATTTATTTTCAGGACTTTTTTTTTTTCTTTTTTGGTACTGGGGATTGAACCTAGGGCATTCTATCTCTGAGCTACACCCCCCACCACCCGCCCCCAGCCTTTTTAAAAATTTTTTTTTGTTGTTTTGAAACAGGGTCTTGATAAGTTGCTGAGAGTCTCATTAAGTTGCTGAGGCTGGTTTTAAACCTGAGATCCTCCAGTCTCAACCTCCCAAGTACTGAGATTAGAGGTATGTGTCACCATACCCAACTAGATGACTTGCTCTTTGATTTTAATTTTTAAGCTAAGAAACAAATATTATGTTAGCTATATACTACAGATTGTTTCAATTCCCACTTTGGAGATTAGAGAAGCATCTGAAAATCTAGAGAGAAATCAAAATTGAATTAATGCTGTTATGTGGGGGTCTGGCATGGCACTGCACTTCATGGTAATAGAGATTCACTCAACTCAGTGCAGAGACTCAAGGCTGCTGAAGGACACCGGCTGACAAGGGGCTGGTGCCCCACCCTGCTGTGCTGCTGGCCTTGCACCACTGCATTGTTGCTGTTTTTCTATTGACTTGTGGCTTGGGCAGCAGCAGCAGGAAACCTGGATACCAGCCTATGATACCATCTGCTGCAAACCACCCCAGGATTCAGAAGACCACCCACATAGGGCTCCAACATCCAGGGCAGAAGCAGTGTGAGAACTCACATGAAACTCACACAATCATGGAACCCACAGCAGAGGGTGTGGACCCTGCACTTGAACCTCCAAATTAAAAAAAAAAAAGAGGGATTTTGCATCAAAAATGCAAAGCAGTGCACGCCCTAGTCAGGTCTCTGAATCACTGGACAGATGGCCACAGGGTTCTGGGTGCAGGACAGGCTGCTGAGGTGTGGGGCACTGAGGCATCCATTCCAGTGGTGGCCAGCCATGCAAACTGTACCCCATCAATAAAGCAGACAAGTTATTGCAACCCTTGCTAATCATTAGGGACCCTCAGGCTGGAGTAGCCAGTTTAGCATCTGAGAGTCTCCAAAGAACAATTTGTCCCAAGCTAAGATCCAGAGTTCCCATAAAGCATCTTTCAGGGGTGTCATGGAGGGGCTTCCACATGGATACCACCCATCTGAGCGGTGGGGACAGCCCCACCCCTACCTGCACTTCTGGATACACCTTGGAGCACCTGCTGGAGACTGAGGCTTACTATTTGCACCAGTAACTTGTACCTTGAAATACAACTCTGAGGGGGAATAACTGACACCCTGAAAGGACAGGGACATAATGGGTACCTATACCATGGGAAGAAAGTAACTGTTTATAAACTATAATCAAGATGGAGAACGGCATACACATACTGGTGTGTGTGTGTGTGTTTGTGGTACACCTGGGTGGGAATGAAAAAGGGGCAGATGAGCAACAGGGAGGGGGTAGACAGAGCAAGAGACAGAAAGACAGAAACAGAGGCCCACAGAGACCAACAAAGGGAGAGAAAGAAGGAAAGGGAGAGGGAGAAGGAGAAGGAGGGGGAGAGGAAGAGAGAGAAGGAGAGGCATGCAAAGTAGATAAAATTAGTGAGATAACACAGAAAAGCAGAAAAAGAAACAGGGAGGTAAGTACAGACAGAGAGAATGTATGGAGAGGCAGAGAGAAACAGATACAGAGATAAAATGACAGTAACAGGCAGAGAAACATGGAGAGAAGGCTGGGGAGGAAGGCAGGGAGGGAGGAGACAATAGAGATGTAGGCTGACAAGGGGAGGGAGGCAGCTACTCACTGGTGCACCCTAGTGGGCTAGTATGCAGGTGATAAGAAGAAAAATAGATCGCTACATCACATGTAGACAGGCGAGGCCCCTCTTAGCCCTTCATTCTTTTGCTCTCAGACCTGTTTAAAGAGCTTTAACACTTGCCAGGGAGCCACTTAATTCCATCCCTTCTGCATCTACCAACTGTCTTGGCAGTAGTAACTCTCTGATCTCCCTCTGGCTGATTTTCCTTCCCTTCATCTTCAGTCTCCTGCACTATTTACTTTAAGCTTTCCAGATATCAACACATAATACACAGGGGGATAGGGTGCCCCAGTCCTTTTAGCCTGAAGCATTGGACCCAACCTCTGTCCTTCCTTCTATGGGCCTTTACTAGCATGAGGCAAATAGTAGTTGTTCACTGAACACTTGTTACTGATGGCATCCTTCTGATAATATCTAAAAAGGCTTCTAATTATGGTTTCCGTAATATTAATTTCATTAATTATGAGGCAAATAGTAGTTGTTCACTGAACACTTGTTACTGATGGCATCCTTCTGATAATATCTAAAAAGGCTTCTAATTATGGTTTCAGTAATATTAATTTCATTAAATTTGTTGAATACCTGGTATAGTGGAGCAGAGTATTGCTACATTAACTGAAAAAATTAAGTACAATCCTGCACAAATGTTACCAAGTCATGCTTTCACCCCAGTACCACGAGCACTCTAAGTGAGACTGCGCTGTCCAACAGTGGCCAGCAGCTTTCCCTTCAGAAAGCCCATCTCCAGAAGGAACTGCTCCAAGGGCTTCTCTATTCGTAGTCAATATACTACAGCAGTGTGCACTTTGCTTATTCAATACCACGGGAGTGACCTGTTGACTAGCAATAAAAATGGGCTATTGCTAGTGAAATTAAAGTCATTTAAAATACAAAGATGAGCTTGAGGTATTTGGGGGATGCTCCCCACCTTTGCACTGGTGTGTTCTGTTCTCTGCCTTCTGGGGTGATGCTCTAGGCTAAAACTCTCCTTGGGCCTGACCAATATGAACTCTGAAAGCTTCTGTCTGCCTGATGCTGATGGAGGTCATGGGAGAAGGAGAGAGTATGGTATCAGTACCTGCTTATGGAAAACTGGGGTTTCTCTATAGTGACCCAACACAGAAAGTACTCAGAACACCAAGGAGACCAAAGAACTAGGATTCTCCAGCCTGAAAGATGGTTTACTGTGTGCATCTTTGATGATTAGAATTAAGTTAAGATGCTGAGATAGGAGGATCACAGACTCAAGGTCGGCCTCAGCAATTTAGTGAGACTTTCAGCAACTTAGCAACCTGTTTCAAAATAAAAAATAAAAGGAGCCGGGCTTGGTGGCGCACGCTTGTAATCCCAACATTTGGGAGGCTGAGACTGGAGGATCCGGTCGCAGCCAGCCTCAGCTACCTAGTGCGGCCCTCCACAACTTAGTGAGACCCTGTTTCAAAATAAAGAACAAAAAATAGGGTTGGGGGTGTAGCTCGGAGGTAGAATGCCCCCAGGCTCCATCCCCAGTACAGCAAAATAAATAAATAAATAAATAAATAAATAAATAAATAAATAAATAAATAAATAAAAGTAAAAAGGACTGGGGATGTAGCTCAGAGGTAAAATGCCTGTGGATGGAATTCACACACACACACACACACACACACACACACACATTAATAAGTGCTTATATGTGTGGCAGAACTTGGTGTGAGATTCACTTTATAGCACTGTGGCAATGACTTGCTAGAGCGCTGACCTATAGATCTCAACCACTCCAAAACCCTGGGTGTTGGGGGTAGGTTACTGATGGGAGCCAGAGCTTCCATGTTTGGGGGACGTGGATGCATGATGAACCTGGGATATCTTGTTATGTCAAAAATCTTTGAAGTGCTCAAAACTGACCAAGAGGACATAGGAGGATATCTATTTCCCGAAGGACAAAATGGACCTATTTTTCCTATTTCTCCCATTAAATACTAAAAAGAACTCTAGACATTAAATATGAAACAAAAAGAATTCTGAGAGGTTGGGACCCTGCTACCCAAGGAATAACATGGTGGTGAGTTCCCTGGTTTGTCATAGCCTCACATCTCCAAGACTGGCTGCTGGAAAAGCCAGCAGGTCAGAAACACCAAGAGGGGCAGACAGAAGTGTGTGTTGGGGTGGGAGGTGCTGAGGAAATCTGCTCCCTCCAGCCAGAGCTTTGCCCAGGAAAGCGGCAGCCTAGCAAGGTGGGAAATTCTTAGGCAACATCTGCTTTACTGCAGCCAGTCACCACACACAAAAAGTGACAGCTTAGATGACATGGGCCATGGGCCACTTCCTTAAAGAGCCCAAACCATTATTTAAAGTCCCTTTTGTTTGCTATTTTTTCTCTAGCTTCCACATAGGAGAGAACACATTCAACCTGTGACTTTCTGAGACTGACTGATCTCACTTAGCATACTATTCTCTACTTCCATCTATTTTCCTGCAAATGACATGATTTGTTCTTCTTTATGGCTGAGTAGAATTCTATTGTATGTATATACACCACATTTTCTTTATTCATGTGTTGATGGATACCTGGGTCGGTTCCATAATTTGGCTATTGTGAATGTGCTGCTATATAAACATGGATATGCATGTATCACTATAGTATTCTAACTTTCATTTTTTTAAAGATACTGAGGAGAGTTGCAAGCATGTATGTTTTTATCACATTTAACTTCCCTATGATGTATAATTACAATGTACTAATAAAATAATTTTTAAAAAAGAATAAGAAACCAAGAAAAATTCACAGAACTCATTTCAAAGCAACTAATTTGAATAACCCTATAACTATTAAGAAAATTAAATTCATTATTTTTATATTTATTTTTTGTTTGTTTTGCAGTACTGGGGATTGAACCCAGGGGCCTTCTACCTCTGAGCTACACCCCCAGCCCTATTTTTTATTCTTTATTTTGAAACGAGGTCTCATTAAGGTTTGAAGGGCTTCACTAAGTAGCCGAGGCTGGTCACGCACCTGTGATACTCCTCCTGTCTCAGCCTCCCAAGTACTGGGATTACAATCATGCACCACCAGGACTTGCGTAAGTTCATTATTTTAAAGCTCATCAAAAGAAATCTATAGGTCACTACTAATTTCTTTGGAGAATTAGACCAAATGTTTAAATAATTATAAATGATTCTATACAATCTCTTCCAGAAAATAGAAAAGGAGAGAAAGCTTCCTGATTTGTTTAATGAAACTAGTATTACCCTGTTACCAAAACAAAAGACAATATAAAAAAAAGAAAGAAAAAGAAAAGAAGCCAAAACCTCTTACAAATATAAAAGAAAAATATTGGCAAATAGAATTCAGCAATATATAAAAGAATTATATGCTGTTTCAATGTTTGAAAATCAATCTGTGTAATCTACCAAATTAGAATGTGTAGGAAAAAAAATCACACTATCACCATAATTGATGTAGAAAAAGTATCTCAGAAGTACTAGAATGGAGCCAGGCATGGTGGCACATTCCTGTAATCTCAGTATTTGGCCGGCAGAGACAGGGGGATTCCAGGTTTGCAGCCAGCTTCAGCAACTTAGTGAGACCCTGTTTCAAAACAAAAGAAAGAAAGGAAGGAAGGAAGGGAGGGAGGGAGGGAAAGAAAGAAAGCCTGGAGGTGTGGATCAGAGATAGAATGCCCTAGGGTTAAATCCCTAGTACAAAAAATAATACTGGAATGGAAATATTTCCTCAACTTGATAAAAAAAAATCTGCAAAAACTTACAGCTGACATTATACTGAATGGTCAAAGACTGAATGCTCCTCATTAAGAACACTCTTGCTCTTTCATTCAGCATCATGCTGGAAATTGTAACCAGAGCAGAATTTTAAAGGAAAAACTAAGCTGTGCATGGTGGCTTATGCTTGTAATCCCAGTACTTGTGAGGCTGAGACAGGAGGATTGCAGGTTCACGGCCAGCCTCAGCAACTTAGTGAGGCCCTCCACAACTTAGTGAGATCCTGTTTCAAAATGAAGAATAAAAAATAGGACTGGAGGTGTAGCTCGGAGAAAGAATGCCCCTGGGTTCAATCCCCGGTACTAAAAAACAAATTTTTTTAAAAGGGAAAACTAAAATTGCCTCTATTTTTGACATAATTATCTAGAGAATATCCATGAATCTTCAAAAGACCCCTACAATTATAGACTTCATCAAGATCAAAGGATACAAGATAAATGTACAAAAATCATTCAATTTCTAGACACTAAAGTTTAAAATACAATATTATTTCCAAGAACTCAAAAAAAAAAAGAAATATTTGGGTATAAATATAACAATACAAGTTCAGGACTTGTATACTAATGACTATGAAATGATGATGAAAGAAACTCAAAATACACAGTATTCATGTACTGAAAGTTCAACATAGTAAAGATGTCCATTCTCCCAGACTGATATGAGGGTTTAAGACAACTCCTATCAAAATCCCAAAAAGATTTTGGTAGATATAGACCAAAAATTCTAAAATTTATATGGAAAGGGAAAGCAAAAACATTCTTATACTCTATTCTAATTCTTACTAAATAACTGCAAAAATATAACTAAATCTAGATGCATCTACAGAGGATTATGCTGAGTGACAAAAGTCAATCCCCAAAGGCTCCGATATTGTGTTTCCCTTTTTATACCATTTTTCAAATGACAAAATTTTGATCAATAGTCAGGGGGGATTAGGAAAAGGGTAAACAATGGAGGGCAGAGGGTGTAGCCCTGAAGGTCAGAAAGACAGATCCTCCTATGATGGAAATCTTTTGTGTCTTAACTGTATCAATGTCAGGAGCTTGGCTGTGACATTACAGAATGGTTTGGGAAAATGTTTACACTGGGGAACTGGAGAACTGGAGAAAGGGTACATGGAATTTCTCTTTACCATTTCCTGCATGTGCATGTAAATTTACAATTATTTCAAAATAAAACTTTAATTAAAAATTTTTAAAAGGATGCAAAAGCCAGCTTGAAAAGGTTCCCACTAGTAAACTGGAGATAATTTGAGCAGCAAAATAATTAAGGTCTATAATAAATTGTAAGTCATTGAAAAGAACAGGAATCTGTGAGTACACACTTAAGATGTATAGGCTAATAGACAGACACCCAAAGGAGAAGAAAGGGCTCTTGCTTACAGCAGAGAGCAGTATGCAAGCTAGTAATGTGGAGGGTTAGGTCAGACTGATTTCTCCTGCTTTATTCCTTTTCAAAATTGTTTTTGCTATTTTGTGCAGGACTAAGAAGTAATCATGTTGCCACCACTTAGGTTGGTCCACACAAGAATCATCAATGGATGCTAAATTGGGAGTGGGGATCTGATAAATTTACATCATCTGAAAGTGATTTCCCATAGGTTTTTCTTTATTCCTTGGAATGAAACAATAGTAGCCATGCAAGGGGGAATTCCAAAAGATACCCAGACTGATAATAAAAATTAACATCACCAAAAATGGGGATTTTGTGTCTCTCCAGATTTGACAGCCTGAGAAGGAAACATTGCTTATGCACTGTTCTGATCAGATATGCATAACCAACCAGAAGGAGGGATCATCAAAACAAAAATAAAGACGTTCTCATTTTTAAAAAGGAAAGGGAAGAGATGTTGATTCTTTAAAAATATCAACATTATAAACTGGGTGTGATGGTATACACCTGTAATCTCAGTTACTTGGGGGCAGGAGGATCACAAGTTTGAGGTCAGCCTGGCAACTCAGTGAGATTATGGTTCAAAATAAAATAAAAAGGACTGGGAATGTAGCTCAGAGGTAGAGCCCTTGCCCAGCATGCAGAAGGCCCTGGGTTCAACACACACACACACACACACACACACACACACACACACACACACACACACATAAGCATGTGTATATCCACATCATAAAAGAAAAAGAAAAGCTGACATCAACGTATACTAAAGAGTTATGATAACCAATGTAATATGTGATTCTGAACTAGATTCAGTACATTTAGAAACAAAAACAATTCTGGGTCAAGTGATAAAATTGGATATGGATGGCATACCAATATCAGTGATAAAAGTTTAAGTAAAACTCTAGAACAATACTGAATCACTTAAATTGATAACTGTACTAGGTGATGTTGTAATACAAAGTTCTAACCTTTAGAAAATACACATTGAAGTATTTGTATATAAAAGAGCACTGGTATATGCAACTTTAAGATTGCTTAGGGGAAACAACGATAACAATAACATAACTGAAGCAAAGTATTAATAATAGACAAAAACTGAAAGATGTAAGGGTATTCTTCATACTATTCTTGAAGTTTCTGTTTGAAATTATTTACAAATAAAGACTTAAAAAGTATTTGGCTACTGTTACCTATCAAATAAAGAACCTGAGAGATGTGTATGCCAATTTGGGTTGGATAACTTCCTAAGAAGCACAATAATTAAGAAAACAGGCTTCTGAGTGAAGATGAATTTGGGTTTAAATAAAAAATTGAGACCTCCAGAAGTCTCAATTTCTTTAGTTCTAAAATGGAAGAAAAATACTACATAGAATTATTGTGAGGATTAAATGAGATAAGGGCTGTAAAATCTCACAGTGTTTGGCATACAGTAATCATTTGGCAATGCCATTTGTTATGTGAATAGGTTAGTTGCAGTGGTGGTTACTGCGGTTGTTAGTGGGCCCTGCAGGTACAATGATGACCAAAACACGATATCTGATCTCAAAGACCTTTTAAAACAGAGAGTTGATCCGGGTATGGTGGTGCATGCCTGTAATCCTAGTACTTGGGAGGCTGAGACAGGAGGATCACAGGTTCGAAGCCAACCTCACCAACTTAGCAAGGGCTTCAGCAACTTAGTGAGACCCTGTTTCAACTTAAAAAATAAAAAGGGGTGTATAGCTCAGTGATAGAAGACCCCTGGGTCAGCAGTACCATAAAAAAATCAAATAAAATAGAACTGAGAGTTGAACCAAAAAGAGTTGGTAACATAGTGTAAACAGAATGTTACCAGAGCAGAAACAAGAGAGAATTTCTTTCTGGGAAGTGAGCTGGGAAGATTTCACAGGGATGGTAATGCTTAAAGTGGTCCCTAGAGGGCAGGTGAGGTTCTCACAGGTAGACGCTAGGGTGACTGGAGATGACATGGTTACCCCACGTGACAGGTGCAGACTGAGAGCCCAGGGCCTGTGTGGGAAAGGAGTAGGCAGAGTTGAAGTGCAGAGGAGAGCTGGAGAGCACAGCTGACCCAGCTGTGACGTGTGCAGAGCCAGAGGGTCTCCACAGGGTCCCGTGTACGGTGGGAGAGTCCTCACTGGAGGTTTCTGAGCAAGCGGTGCCATGACTGGGTTCTTGTTGGAAATGCGGCTTTGCAGCTGCTTAAGAAGTAAATTTAGTAGTTATCCCTTCTAAGGAAAGACCAAGTAAATATAACCCTCAGCATGTCTCCTGTTTTTAGGATGTCCTATCCAGAGAGTAGTGAGAAAAAAAAAAAAAAAAAAGTTCCAATGATAGGAAAGGCTAGCTGGGGCCATGCTGTGCACACACAGATGCAGAGAAGTGTGTCCAGAGGCCTGGACTGGTGATGAGAGCAGGGCATCTGGCAAGCGCTTTGGTGCTCCTGCAGGGGAGTGGTCAAAGGGCTTCAGGGAAGCTGGCTAGCATGGCAGTTAGAACGGAGGGCTGGGCAAAGGTCCTGAGACTGCCTGTTGCTCCAGGCATTTACCCTGTTAACTGGGCCACAGGGTCCAAGAACAGGGCCAAGGTGGTGACAGGCACATGGACAGCTATGGAAAGCAGGCAAAAGAGACAGGAGTATTTCAACATTTTCATAACCAATACCAGTGTTTTCTAGCCCCTCCTATCCCAGAGTTTCTCCTCACTAGACTATAGACCCTCCGTTTCTTTCTCTTTGGCTGGATCAGCAGGACCAGAGCCCCCTTCAAAGCAGGGCTTCCTGCCCACACTAGCAGTACCATATCTATACTTTACATTGTGCATTCAAGATGGTCCCTGAAACCTACACGCTGAACTGGACTTAACAATGAACGAAGGATGTTATAGATGGGCCACTACAGTTCTTTTGCTTTACTTTGCTGATGTTTGTATATGTCATAAAGACAGATGAAATCTTTAATTCACTTTTTCACAGGATGTTATAATCAAAATAGACTCTTTTGGATTTTCTATCTTATTCCACCTAACTCATCTGGCAAGATGTATGCTTCTCCCATGTGTAGTAAGCAGAAGAAAGAATGTGTTTTTATAGGACATTCTCCGTGGAATACATTAAAGCCTTTAACTCTTAACTTTACAAGAAAGTTATCTGAAGATGTGGCTGAAATTTAAATCAATATAATAAAAAGATGAATTGCATGCAGAGGAGGATGAAAGCCATTCTTTTGGCGATGGGCAGGGCCTGCAGTTACCTCAGAGGCGATGGAGGTGAAGCTGCTGCTGAAATGCACGTGCTTGTGGATCTCGCTGCCGTTGGCGGTCAGGAGCCAGTCCCCAAAGGCCTGGTCCTGGACAGCAGACTGGTTGCTGTGGCTCTGATTGGGCAGGAGCTCAGCCAGGTCCCAGTGGTATGACGGCGTGGCCCCCACCAGCGCAATGAGGATGGCCTCCGTGGCCACGTAGAGCTGAAGGAGCAAACACACAAAATCAGCTGTGGATGTGGAGGACTCAGGAAACTTTGCAGACCTCCAAAGTTCTGCTTCTTGATTTTGTGTTTTTATGAACTACGGAAATGAACCACATCAGAAACCAAGGAGAAGCACACGAAAAGGAAGCTTCACACAGTGCATAAAGAGCAGTCCACTTGCAGGGAACTTTGTGCTCCTTCCGTGGGTTTTCCTTCCAGATCTGGGGTATATCTGATGCTAAGGACTCTGCTTAAATGGTTTTACGCTGGAGGCAAGGGCCACATCGTGGGCTCTGATTTCAAAGACTAGCATATCAGCCAGAAGTATCTTGGCCTTGGACTCATGATCTAAACAAGACAGTGTATGTAGCATAGTTGAATGTCTCAGAAAATAGTATATATACTATTGCTTTACTAAAGCAGGTAAGCATACTATGTACTTGAATAGACAGTATTTTAAAATATGATCTACAAGCTGGGCACAGTGGCAGATGCCTATAATCCTAATACTTGGGAGGCTGAAACAAGAGGATCACAGATTTGAGGCCAACCTCAACAACTTAGCAAGGCCCTCAGCAACTTAGCAAGACCCTGTCTCAAAATAAAAAATTAAAAGGACTAGGAGTATAGCCCAGAGGTAGAATGCCTCTGAGTTTAAGCCCCAGTACCCCCCAAAATATGGCATACAACTAATAAGATTTAAAGAAATTCAAAATTCCAGGGATATATATTCATTTCACAATTTCTACTTGTATTTAATCTAACCATAATTGTCCTATACCAAAGAAAAAAATTTCACCCATTCATTTATTCAATATTTACTTAATACTATATCATTTGTCACTGACTGTCCTAGGCTCTATAGTCACTCATAAATGGGTTTATAAGTTGTCGGGCCCTATGTGGCCTTTGTATGCTATAGATTCCTATTTATATTAGCTCTCATTGTTGGGTGATTATTTCAAGCTTAACATGTATTAAGAAAACACATAGCCGGGCGTGGTGGCGCACGCTTGTAATCCCAGCATTCGGGAGGCTGAGACCGGAGAATCCGGGTTTGTGGCCAGCCTCAGCTACCTAGTGAGGCACTCCCCAACTTAGTGAGACCCTGTTTCAAAATAAAGAATAAAAAAATAGGGCTGGGGGTGTAGCTCGGAGGTGTAGCCCTGAGTTCAATCCCCAGCACCGCAAAAAAAAAAAAAAATAATAATTATCCAAACATGGTGGTACACACTTGTAATTCCAGTACTTGATGGACTGAGACAGAAGGATCACAGGTTTGAGGCCAGTCTTAGCAACTTAAGGAGACCTTCAGCAACGAGACCTGTTTCGAAATTAAAAATAAAAAAGGACTGAAGGGCTGGAGGTGTAGCTTAGTTGTAGAATGCCCCTGGGTTCAATCTCTACTACCAAAAAAGAAAACAGAAAATATATAATTAGTCTCCTCCAGAGTGTGACAATATTATCTCAAGAAACCATCCCCATTATTGTTGAACTTGATGTCTTAATATACCTTTAAACAGAATAAGTGTCTAAAAGGCACAAAGCAGATGGTTTCTCTGGGGCATATGGAAATGTGCCCAGTGTATGGATGCGCTGCACGGAGGCACGCAAAGTCGGAGAGACTTGCTGACAGCTTCCTCTCCCGTCTGCAGAGAATTCCAGCCCAGGGCTCCTTCCACGCTGACCTGCAGGGGCATATTCAGCTAAGTGGAGAAGCTAAGGAGCCAGAGGCAGAGTCATTTATCACCACTACATGATGGAATTACTGGCAAGGACAGAGGAAAGGAGTCATGACATTTCGTGTGTCATAAGAGAAAGCTAATGTAAAATCTAGGATGTGATTTCTCCCTTCTCGGTAAGGCTGAGAGGATCCAAGGCAGTCCCAATCTATTCTGAGTTGATGGGCTGTGGGCCTCTCTGCCGATATACAAAGCTGCCGCAGGTCAGTACGTGTGCTGATTTATTATAAGATGCAAAGGAAAACATATTCCTGGGTTCACATGCTCCCTGACCCCTATTTGCATATGATTAAGAACATTTTAGGAGAGGAGGTAATCAGCTTATAAAAATAAAAACCACAATGATTACAAGAATACATAGATGATTCATTCAGCAGTCACTATAATCACAGTCACTTCTATCCACTTAGTAACTGCATCCCCTGATTATAATCTGCTGAAATTTAATTGATGGGTATAAAGAAATTAAAAACGTCAAGCAAGGGAACACAGAGAAGACGACTCAAAATGCACATTCTATGAACACCCAGCCTTCAGTCAGGCAAAGCAAACTGGCAGTGCTTTCTCTTTACATGTGCTCTTTTCTGTTTTCACTTTGCCTGGAGGGTGCCTTCCGCTGGCAGGAATGTCCAAACTTTTCCCATCCTCCCATCCTCCAAGATGCAACTTCAGATGTCGCCTTCCATACCATCTTGCCTTCCTCTCCAGCCGTCCAGAAGTCCTCTCCCACCTCTGCTCACCCACAGAGCTCCAACTGGACTTTTCTAGAACACATATGCTTTCTTCACTGCATGTTTATGTTCAATTCACCTTTGAGCTTCCAAAGCAAATGACCCAGGACCAACACACTCAACAAGGCTGTGAATAAATGACCAGGATAGAACACTAGTAACATCAGCATATGCCTCTGGGATACTATGAGCCAGCACGGGCCTAAGTTCCTGTTGGCTACATGTTAACACATATTTTTATCTAGATTATTCAAAGATAAGTAGTGTTCTAGGTAAAAGGGTCCTCTGATTGGAGGTGTGCTTCTTTAGGAAGGCCACCATTGTCAGTAAACACTATAATTTGGAGAAAGTAATCAAAAAACAAAGACAGGTGCTGATATATACTTGTATTCATATTGCAGGGAATAGTGGAATCTAGTTAATCAGTATTATGGGTATGAATCAGTTACTACCTGATTTCATTCCTAGCAACCTGCAGGCAGAATAAATACTTTTCACCTTTCTCATCTTCTCTGCCCTCCTCCCATCCATGTCTCCCTGATCTACCCAGTGCATGAGCATGCACATGCACACACACACACACACACACACACACACACACACATTCAAGGTCCTTGACAAAACACATAAGGCCACAGTTGTGTGTCATCAGAAAGGTCAGAAACCTGCAACTCTTCTATGCAGTGTCAGCCTCAATGAAACCTCAGAAACCCATAACATGCTTAGTTTTGCCAGCCATAGGCAGAGTAGGCAGGCAGTAAGAACACTGAGGGATAATGCTATGCAAGGGCCACCAGGAGATTAGGTCAGAGAGGTAAGGCTTACACTCTAGGACAGATTAATGTTAGGTCCTCCATACCAGGGCCACACGCCTAGGTCACACGGTCACAGGAATCAAAGGTGGCTTAGCACTTATCTAGCTATGGCTGCACCACCGACACACAAAATATGGGGCTGGTTTTTCTTTGTGACAACTTCACATGGCTCACACATCCTGCTCCTTCCCCCCACCCTGGGGGGGGGGCACTCTCATTCTTTTCTCTGCTATCACTCTACCACTACCACGCACACATTCACCCACATATTTTCATCTCGTCAAATGGTACCCATCAGCAGATGGACCTTTAAGCCACAATAAGAAACCACCATCCATTCTCCTTCCAAGTGGGACTAACAACATCTCAAATAAATCATTATCTTCTCTGGCTGTACCTCCAGGGAAGGAGAACAAGTGCCACAGATGGCTGGATTTTTTTTTCTCTCCCTTTCAATGTAATTATAAGTAGAAAAATGACTAAAATGCACTAGGGGATTGAAATTTCAAAAGTTTCAAAAAGGGGAGGTTTTTAAAGTAATTTCATATTAAGTCCATTATGAGCTCTTATAATACTTCTCAGGAAACCAAAAGAGTCTCCCATAAATTACCTCATCACAGTAGCTTGTACTGTGAGGTCATGGTAAAGTGTGATGTTTATTTTGTAAGGAAAAATGAGACACGGGAAAACTAACTTGATCATTCAAGGTTTCATTTACCACTAACAGTAATCCAGGATAAGACTGGGAGCCACCTAATTTGGGAGCCAGAGTTTCTTTTAAGGGGAAATAAAGAGGACACCACCAAAGATGATTTTATAATTGTTATTACTAGTATTTTCTGCATTTAGTACTCAGTGATCTGACTGACCCAAACAAAAGTGTTACTGGAGTAAGACCCTAATCATGAAGGCAGAACCATGTGTTCATTGCCCAGCACAAAGGGGAATCTGATAAGTACTGGTTGGCTGACTTAATGATAGTACCTATTTTTCTATATTTAACATTTGAAACAACCTAGCAAGACCCTGTTTCAAAATAAAAAATAAAAAGGCTGGAATGTAGCTCAGAGGCAGAACACCACCACCACCTACCCCGTTCAATCCCCAGTACCACAAAATTTTTGAAACATATTTATCCTGAATAACTGTGCCTGGAAATACTCTCTTCCCTATATTAATCCATCCACATTATGCGTCTAGATCAGTCTTCCTGAAACACTTTATGAAACTATTCTTGTTAAAACATATTAATGGACAAGTGATACGTTTCCTTGGGCCCAACTGCGAATTAATCTACATTTGAGCTTTCTGAATGGGTCTATTCAATTCCCCAAACACAGTTTTTTCACTGTGTAATATAAAAGCATATGAATCTGTATACCCAAGTCTGAATCTTAGCTCCAATCAACCTTGAGCAAATTCAGACGTCTCTGAACATCATGCTTTCTTCCAGTAAGACTGGATGCTAATGGCACACCTTTAACTCATTCACGTCCAACTGGCCTATCCTAAGAGGCGAATGGGAGGCTTCTCCAGTCAACAGCAAATTGCATGGCCTAATACAAATAGTATCCAGTGCTTCTCAAACTTTAATGGACAGAGTCTGGGGCAAAGCTTGATCTTCTGCATTTCTAATGAACTCCAACAATGCTGCTGGTCAGGCCCGCACTCTGTGTAGCAAAACTATGGAGTCTCTCTTCTATGCTTTTTCAAATTTTGTTTTCCAACTGAAATGATCTTCCTATTTCCCACTAAACCCAAGTCTCAGTGTTGAGCACAAGCATAACTGTCTTTCCGAAGGCTCCCATGAACCACTCTAGACCACAGTGTTTCCTTTCCAAATTTTCACAGCATTGAGTTCGCTCCATTATTTAGTGGGTAAGTATTGCACTGTATCATTATTTGTACAGACAAACAAATTCTAATTTTCTAGTGACTTGTTTTGTCCTGTAGGAAAGAAACCTTAACATAATTCTACATCCCTCCAAATAACCCAATATGCCATTGGGTTAAATGTACATGTGAAACATTTGATTTTTAACTAATTCCTTACAGAATGGTGTGGCAAAAAAAAAAAAAGATATGAATTAAAAGCCAGTCATTCTGGAAGTTCCTACTGCTAATTTAAGATTGGCAAAATTATTTTATCTACATCTGTTTCTTTCAAGTAAAATGAGAGTATCACCACTTGACCACTCCTCTTTCTGTTATTTCAGTATAATTTTTAAAAATATATTTTCGCAAGCACCAACACTATTTTTTTGTTAAATTATGGCAAACATTTTATTCTTTCCTGAGTTTTCTTTTTTTAAATATATTTTTTTGTGCATGTATGCCTTTACCAGCTTGTACCTAAGAAAGATGTATGATTACAATGCACCAACACTTTTTAACACACTGTATTATGTACCTCAGATGATAACAAACATAGATAAGACCCAAACCTTTACTTCAAGGTACATATATTCAAGTGAGGGCAATAACTATATCCAAAGCTATAAATACCAGGCAGGTTGTGAGGAAAGCTAAGTGAGCCATAGAAGAAATGAAGTTCATGAGCGCACAAAGGAAGTGGATGTGAATCCTACCCACGGGAATCAGGGAAAAGTTGTGAATGCAATACTTGAGCAGGATAGTGAAAGACTACTAGGGAGTTAATTAAAACAAAAGTCAGAGGAGGGAATTCTTTGGCAAGAGCAATAACCCATGCAGTCAGAAAAATAAAGAACATATTTTTAGAGTTGTGTGCAATGTGCAGGCTAGCTCAGCTTTCCCCAAACTTCAGTCACTCAAGTAGCCCTGCCAAGAGATTTAGATGTCCATTTTCTGTCTGCTATTCTTTACTAAAAAGTCCTCTTTCAAATCATTCAAGTTTTTAACTGAAGTAAGTTAATATAAAAATAAAATTTGATATCAATATAGATATCACTGGCCAGATGGAACAATTAAAACTAAACACAATGTTACATAGATACATGTTGCCTAGTGTTTTTATCTATGGTGGGCCACAAGAGATTTGCAGGTAAGATTTGGGGATGGTGAAAGTGAAGGGACAGCTATTTTTTGTTTCTGGGGCTCAGGAGGCTAGGGCAGGTGTTTCTGCACCTCACATACATTGTCATTTACTGGCTGGCCAGCCTCTCTGCGGGGCACAGCAGCTAGGCCTGCAACTGCCCCTCTTTCCTTTGCATTCTCCTTCAGCTGCTCTGACTCCTTGGCCAGGGATCTGATTAAGTCTTACTATGACTGTAAGGCATCTGCCTCACTAAGGCTGGAGGCAGTGAGAATGGTAGATTCCAGCCAATTCTGCTGGGCTCTGGGTCACACTGTCTCACACTACCTGCCCTGCAGACGTTCAGCTCCAGCATCACACACTGAGACAACAACAGTATAGTGACTGCCGAACCAGCTGGACAGAGTGTATGGACAAAGCTCTATATTATGTTATGCATCAAACACACACATAATCACATAGACACACACACACACACACACACACACACACACACATACACACACACACACCACATACATCTCCATCCTAGGGGTTCTGCTTCCTACCTGTCTGGTTCAATTATAACTGACACACCCGTAAGCAAATATAGTAAAATATTGGCATTTAATGCCTGAAAGTAGGTACATGTGTATTTATAACACTATTCTCTATTTTTTCCATTCGAAGTGTTTCATAATTTAAACAGTAGTTTTAAAAGAAAATTAATAGTAGATACGATGAAACTGAATAATGTTAGTAGGTAATGTTTTCTGCCAAAATCTGAACCTTCTTTAATTCTACAATTCTAGTTTATTCACTTTGTTACAACAAAAATATCTGCAAATAGTTTGGAAAATTCTGGCACCAAGTGAGACTTTTCCTTTAGATTAAAGACGTGAAAAGGGAATAGCCCTTTAATTTTTTAATGCTACTTAATGCAATTTCTACATTCCACCTAACTCTATCATGCAAGCTATTCTAATATTGCAAATATTACCATAAATTGGTAAAAGTAAAACTGCTGTTCTAAAAATGTGTTCTGTGCTTTGGATTTCTAAGGTTCCACAAATATAAAATAGCCTTCACTTTGATATTAGTATCATTTCTAAACCAGAAATATTCTTTTTCTGTGCTAATGATGCTATAAGAAGGAAAAATTTTCTGCTTAAAAATGCAGTTACTGGATATTTCTATCTGTGTTAAAGATAAAATATGGTTTTAAACAGAAAAAAAAAGAAATAATTGATTGGAGATCAGTGTGGAGGATCCTCAGAAGAATGGGAATGGATCTACCATATGACCCAGCTACACTACTTTTGGGTATCTACCCAAAGGAATTAAAATCAGATCACCATAGGTTATGCATGCATATCTATGTTGACAGAAGCACAACTCACAACAGCCAAATTATGGAGCTAGCCCAGTATCCAAAATATGGGATATACACACAATGAAATTCTATTCAGCCATAAAGAAGACCAAAATTATATTATTTTCAAGGAAATGAATGGAATTGGAGAATATTATGCTAAGTGAGATTAGTCAGTCACAAAAAGTGAAAGATCAGACATTTTCTCTCATCTGTGGAATCTAGGGAGAAACTGGGAGGGACTCTAGACAAAGGAGGAGAAACCTTAGAGTGACGGAGGGGGCTTATGGGAGGAAGGCAGGTGGGGGGAGGGAGACTCGATGAAGGAAACACTTCAGTGACACGAAGCACACACACAAATTTATCAATGCCAATCTCAATGTTGTCCACAGGGAGGGTGAGAAAGTGGGGTGGGCAATGGGGGAGGATCACCGAGTGCTATGTGCATGTACGTCTCTATCCCTCTGAACTACATCATGATGTATGACTATAATGCACCAATAAAAAACAAATAATTAAGTAACACAGAATCAAGAACAAAGGTGAAGGGATATCCCTGGAAAGGGGGTAGAAGTAATGTCTTCCTCTTAGATATGGACTTTGATGGAGAAGGAATTTCTGTGTGGAGAATCATGCTAGGTAAGGATTAAAACAAACTTTGAAGTAAAAGGAAAGGCTTAGAAGGTTTATACCAAACAATCTCTATATAAATCCATTAAATGGAGACAATGAGCATCAGGGGAGACAGAGAGGAGTCAAACGTTTGGGCTTGAGAAGAGTGGGTAAATCAATCAACAGGCAGGAAGTGAAGTCCAGGGGAAAAGAATAGCCCAATACCATGGCTATGTGGGATTTTTGGACTGAAAAAAAAAGGAAAAGAAACATATGCAACAAAAGAAAACCAAAGAACCAAAGTATGGTGTAGCCATATATTGTAGTACTACATTACAGTCATTAAAAAATATAAGGCTGCTCACTTATGAACATAACAAGGCATTCAAAACATGCCTGAGAGATAAAATTGGATGATCACACCCATTTTTGCATAAATGATGAATGTGCATATTTACATAATAAAAAGTCTAGGAGGCTATACACCAAAATGTGAGTATGTTTTACTTCTGGGTGGTACAAGCGCTGGTGATTTTTTTTTCCTTTTTTCTATGTTCTCAACAATCACCATATATTGTAAAATACCATATGATTCCCAAGAATGCAGGCATTGATTGGAATAGCAGTCAAGGAAGTTAAAGAGGAGATTGCTGAGCTCTGTGTGTCTTTGGATTTGATGACCTCCTTCTTCTAAGACAGCCACTAACAGTGGTGATGGACGAGGCTAATATTCTGAAAACCTCAAGATCCACTAATTATCCAATTAATTACTGGATACTGGGTAACTTTAAGAAATCTTAAGCTTGCAAAATGAATTAAACTTTCAGGATTGGCCATTCCCCCCCACACAGTAAAGACTGCAGAGTCATTTGCCTAAGTCCATCCAGACATCCTGCAGCAGAGTGACAATACAGCATCCAAGTCCAGCGTCCTTTCTGCCCTATTCACATTGCCTGTTTTCATAGCCTTAATGACTTCTCTAGTGCCCTTCTCTGTTGGACAACTGAGGGTGTTCTTGCCAGGCATGTTGCTGGGGGTTTGGGTGCTGCAGAAGCAGCAGGACAGCTGCTTTCCAAAGCACATCCCACTTTTTGAGATGCTCTGAACCCAACGGAACACTTTCTGGAGACCTCCCATATCCCCACAGCCTCCTTAAAAGTTAATCAGTTTACCTAGTACATGAGACTTCATCTGTGTGACACCAGTGGGGTAGTATCTGTCTAAAGTCATCTTTTCCTGGGGGTCACAGGGAACAAGTGAGGCTTTGGTCTCCCTGACTCATGGGGCCCCACCTACCTAAACTGGTGGAAAGAACACCAGGTGGAAGTTCTCCAGTTCCTATAAACTCTCATGACACCCAAGCCCCAGGCCACTGTCTGAGGGCCAACATAACTAAACTGCATGGGTAGAAGCAGCATAAAACTTTACAAACTAGCAGGAAACCCTGGCGGATAGTGCTGGAGTCACCACAGAGAAACTCTTGCTAATGCCCACAGGTTCATCATGGCTGAACCCCTGGTGTGCTGAAGGCTGGTCTTAAAGCCTATGAGACAATCGGATCTTCTCTACTGTTTATGCCGTGAACTCCATCACTTGCTTACAGAAGGAAGTTTAAAAGAACCAGCTGTCACCTCAGTCACCCTCATCAAAAGGTAGTCTTCTATGAATCTCCTGCAGAGGTAGGGACATGGTAACAAACTGGGCAGGTAGGGGAGGTAAGTTGCAACAATGTTTTACACAAAGTTTAATCAAGTGCTTTGTATACAACTCCCTCTACCCCCACCCTTCTGTGTTAAATGATCACACCTCACACCTGTGGTTGATTAAAAGGAATATTAATCAAAGAGAGTGAATCATTATTCTCATACAGAAAACTAGCATTCTTTTCCAGATATACATAACTTCTCTTCTTTACTATAGTTTTACTCAGAAAAGCAAGATGAGTAAGACAAGACTCATGAACCCATCATCACAATGAACAAATGATTAAAATTTGTATCATGTTTGCTCCAGATTTTAAAAATACAATATCACAGATCCAGGTGAAATCTCCCTTGCACCCCACCCAAAGCCCCACCCCTTCTTCTCCTTCCCAAGAGGCAACCAACCTCATGAACTGAGTGTCTTTAAAATGTGTGTTAAGGCTGGGTGTGGTGGCATGTGCTTGTAATCCCAACATTTGGGAGGCTGAGACCGGCGGATCCGGGTTTGAGGCCATGTCAGCTACCTAGTGAGGCCCTCCACAACTTAGTGAGACTCTGTTTCAAAATAAAGAATAAAAAATAGGGCTGGGGGTGTAGCTCGGAGGTAGAATGCCCCTGAGTTCAATCTCCAGTACGCAAAAATAAATAAATAAATAAAATAAGATGTGTGTTAAGAATATTTGTTACCTTCATAATACTAAAATTTACATTGTATTTATCACTCTGCTTATTTTTTCACTTAACACTGTTTTAGAGATTCATTTATACAGTTATATATAGGTCAAGTTCATTTTTTTTTTACTTGTTATAGTTTAACAAATATATACCACACTTTATCTGATCCTTCTTTAAAAGTCATTTAGGGTAGTTTCTAATTTTTGTTACTAAAAACAGTGTTATAATAAATATCTCCTTTTGCACAAATTCAAGATATACTAAAGGGTACATACTCATGATGGGTTTTAATTTTAATAGATGATGCTAAATTGTTCTGTAAACAGGATAGTTCCTATATGTCCTCATCTTCACCACACTGTACCATTAGACTTTTTAATGTTTGCTAGTATAATAAATGTGAACAGTATTTCATAGTCACTCTAACATGCCTGTCCCAGATGATCCCTGAAGGTAAACATCTTTTTACATGTTGACTATGATAGTTTCCTCTTCTGCAAAATACCTGTTCCCTCATTCCACTTTGTAAAATGCTGTAAAAAGATATTTATTGTACAGATAACATTAATGCATCTATAGTTCTAAGATATGAAAAATAAAATTGGGGCTATTAAAAATCTGTATAAAAATGACATGTTCCTGAATTCCAGAATACTGTACTTCAAGATGAAGTTCACAGTACAGCATCACAATTTTACCAGTAAAAATAATGCTTGTTATGAGTTACATGCTCCTATTGGTTAATACATATTTTAAATTCTGTGCAAATTATGCTATAATGTATGATTCATTGTCCTGAGGAAAGTGAAAGGGCTGGAGCCTCTGGCTTAATCAAAGAAGTAGGGTACATTTTTGTTTTATGTTTAAGAGAAGAAAGAAACATTAATTTTATTCCATCCTGCCTCTTCCAGATACCCTGGCAAATAAGCAAGCATATATATAAATACAAAACAGTTGCCCTGGCATCAGCTCTAACAGCAGTAGAAAAGAGAAACAGTAATAAATGAAGTAGAATTATTCATAGTTAAATACCACAAATAATTCTAACCCTAGGGAAGGCAAGGATATTTTGATAGTAAGAATGTTTCTAATGTAAAGTTGCAAATCTAATTGCTTATTCATAAGTCAACTATTTTTACATAGAGTAATTTTTTTTCTCTAACTTTTTAAATGTATGTTAAAACCACATCTCGGTCATTGGGGTATTTGCACCCTCTCATGCTGAAGAGAAGCTGACAAAATCCTCATGTATTCTTTATATAACTGAAAGCTGACTACTGTGGACATTCATGATGGTGTTTGTAAGGAGTGTGAAGGTAAATCTCCAGCCAGGCATGGTGGCACATGCTTGTAATCCCAGTACTTAGGAGGCTGAGACAAGAGGATCACAGGTTCCTGGCCAGCCTCAGCTACTTAGTGAAGCCCTCTGCAACTTAGTGAGACCCTGTTTAAAATAAAGAATAAAAAATAGGGCTGAGAGTGTAGCTCGGAGGTAGAATGCCCCTGGGTTCAATCCCTAGTAGAGAAAAAAAAAAAAAAAGTAAACCTCCTAGCAAAGGAAACTGGGTAGTGGGGTGACTTCAAAATCTACCTGGTAGTATGGATAATTTGAGAAAGTAGCTAACCTAAGACCTTAAGAAGTGGCTTTGGTGTGTGATTTTGTCCTCTTAGTTTGAACTTGGATGTATTTGGAGTAAAAAACATTTTTAAAAATATGTTAATAATGAGCCTGAAGGAGGAAAATGTAATAGGGTCTGTAAAGTTTTCGTCTCTGCCCATCTAATTTTGTGCCTGGCTACAGTTGATCGTTAATAAACTGCAGATACAGAAGAGGCTTGAAGCACTGGCTAGCTCTCTCTAAAAGTGTTGCTACCTTCCATGGGCAATGGTCAGAAAAGTCCTTTGATGTCAAAAGCAGATAGGCAACAACCTCTTTCCACTTAAGTCAATTCTGTGAAATAGGCTTCTTACTTTTGCTCTTGCTTTGTTGGGGGAAGACCCCTCCCCCCACCAAGAAAAATGAATTCATCCACGATTCCAACTGTCAAAGTACAGAGGTTTTTGGGGCCCTCCACTCACAACCAGGACAGCCTGGGGTGGCCCTGCGACCACCTGGATCATGCATCTCAATGGGGTGGTTGAGTCCTCATGACCACATTGGGCTGTGCAGGACTCACTCTGGCCTGGACTCCTGCACTAGTACAAGTACAGGTCCTGTGCAGCTGCCCAGCCCACACCTACAAGATAAACAGTCACTCATTGCTAACAACACTCTAAGACCTGGTCCTTGTACAGCAGAGACTGACCAAAAGTTACACAAGGTTTAGTGAACAATCATGGTCAGGGACTTGGAACTCTATGGTAGCTAACTCTAACCAACGAGGTAAATCATAAATAAAAGTAAATGAAGCTTAGCATGCCCTGAACCAGAACTCTGGCCTTTGCAGTGCCACACTCTACGCAAGACAAACTTAACCCAGGTGAGTAAAATACCTGGCTAGCCAGGTAAGAAGGAAGTAGAAGGTAGGGGTAGGGAAGTGGAGAGGCAGGACTGCTCAGGCAGGGAGTACATTCCTGGAATTGTGGGTTAGAAGACAACAAAAATATTCTTGAAGAAACTGTTATAAATGAAGATCCAATAATATCATGGTTGCAATTCTATTTTCTCTGTAGTAAATACTCCTTTTTTAGAAGGAACATTTGCCCCCCATAGAGAAGTGTATTTAAACCTAAAACAAGCTTAAAAGAACTTCAGAGTACTGCTTATTTGTGATCTGAGAACTTGTTCTGCTAAGAACTGTCTCCATATATCAGTCCATCATTCGAACTATTTTTTTCCTGGTGGTGATGAAATCAACTAAACTTACTATCTGGAAAAGAGAAGCAATAAGTCAACCTTGACCTCCTCCCATCTTCCAGTTGGGCTACTGCCTTATGCAAGGCTGAAGCAACCTGTGGATTGGTGGTCATACCCAGGATCACCCTGTACTTCCTGCAGAATAACTATCATCACATGTTAACGAATTGCTTGTTTAACTGCCAGCCTGCATTGCCCCATCAGCCTCCTGAGGGCAGGGACCTGATGGGTTCACATAGCATTCCTGTGCTCAGCTAGGCACTATTAAACATGCGGAACGATGAGCACCATGGCTGGCTCACAGAGACACCAATAAAGGATTTTGAATGGCAAGCCTGTAGAATATTGGAAGAAGCAGTGGATGTCAAGTGGGCCTTTTAAGCCGGCAAAGGAGGAGTAAAATTAATGTGCAGTGACATTTAGCATATGGAACCACCATCTTAAGCTTGGCTGTCAAGCAAGTTCTAAGAATTCTTTACAATAAGAAGGCATTTTACGTGGTAACCACACATTGCAGACAGCACTATTTGGCTTATAAAAGTCTCAATCCAACCAGAAAAGGCTGGTGAGTAGAGTGCAGGAGGCCGCCCTAGATCGACCTTTGCAGGTTATCCGGGCTGTGTGTGTCCTAGATTTCAAGGTGACAGCGCCACAGGTTAGAGTGACAGCTCTCTTTCATTTTTGCGGCGTGTTCCAGGTAATGCAATTCTGCCTTCCTTATTTATCAGCGCGGGGGCAGAGGTCTCCCCCACCACCACCACCACACCACCCGCCCCCCCTACACACACACACTACTTCCTGCACCCCACCCACCCCTTCGGGGTTGGGCTGTGCCCGGGCCTCGGCTGGGGTCCGGGAGGGGACGAGTGGCGGGGCCCCCAGGCCGTGCGGAGGGAGCGAGTGGGGCAGGGCGGGGCGGGGGGGACTCACCTGCAGCAGCACGGCCAGCAGGAAGCACAGGTACATCTGGTAGATGCCCATCTCCCCCACTGCCTGGAACGCCTCCTCCACCTCCATGGCGGGCGGCGCGGGGCGCAGGGGAGCGAGGGGCCGAGGTAAGGCGCGCGGGAAGCCGAGGTAAGGCGCGCGGCCTCCCGGCTTCCCGTCAGAAAGAGAAATTTTTTGAGAGCAGCTGCAATCTGCGCCGACTCCAGCCAGAGGAAGGAGGAAGTGGGTGAGGCGAGGCGCGCTCGGGGATGGAGGCTCGGGAGGGGCCGCGGGCGAGCGCTCCGCGGCGGGCTGGGCGGGCTGGGCGGGCTGGGCTCGGGCCTGCACCAGGCGCTTGCACAAACCCTGGAGTGCGGGGCGCACGCAGTTGGGGGACCCTCGGAGAAAGAGCGTGCCGCTCCCGTTTCTATTCCTACTCTGTGTGTAAGCGCGAAGATAGGCAAGCAAATGACAGCCAGACTCAGAGCTACACTTGCTTGTATAAGCACGCAGGAGTTATAAAGTAAACACAGTAAAGAGTCATCTGTAGGCCAGAGGTGATGGTTGGTAGGCTGGAGAGGGAGGGAGACACGTGGCAGCCTGCCTTAGTCCTCTCATAACTCCCTAAGCCTAGTTTTCCTAGTGATCTTTTTATAGCTGCATCGTATTCCATTGCCCAGACGGTGGAACCCAATATAGTATTGACTAGACCTTGTCGGGCCAGCATTCGTATTTCACTTCTAAAATCTTCGCTAAGTATGATGTCTATTTACTGGCCACTCTAACCTCTGGATTTAGCTTGTTTGGCAGAAGGACACTTTGTTTGAGAAGGAGGGCAGAGGAAAGGAAAGCTGTATCACTTTATTTTTTCTACAGATGTTCCTTATTTATTTAGTTTTTCTATTGTTTTCAAACAAACTTGTTCATGTTCTTTTTTACGGTTTTTAAAAATTATGCGGTAGCTGAGTTTCTCTCCTTTTTTATTCGTGTGTGTGTGTGTGTGTGTGTGTGTGTGTGTGTGTGTGTGTGTTACTGAAGATGGAACTCAGGGCCATTTTTGCCTCTGAGCTACATCCTCAGCCCTATTTTATTTTTTATTTTGAAACAAGGTCTCATAAGTCACTGAGGGTCTCACTAAGTTGTCGAGGCTGGCTGTGAACCTACCATCCTCCTGTCTCAGCCTCCCAAGTACTGGGATTAGGAGAGGAGAGTATGCCCCACCACATTCAGCCTAATTTTTCATTCTTAATATTGTTCATTTTTGTTGTCCCATTCTTATTAGTCTTTTCTAAAGGTTTGTCTACTTTATTACTTTCTAAAGAACCAATTTGTTTTGTCATTTGTTTCTATATTTCTTTCTACAAAGAAATATATTTGATATACTAGAATATACAATATATGAGTTATTTCCTTTCTTTAACTTACTTTTGTTACTCTGTTATTCTTTTGCTAGATAGGCAGCTTGAGCGGTTAGCCTTTTTGCTTTCAATTCTTTTTTAAGAATAATTCCACTGATGGCTATATACTTCTCTCTAGGTACTACTTTGCTCTGTTTCACAAGTTCTATTATATGGCACTTTTGCTTAAATAATTTTAAATATTGCATGACATTGTAATTTATTTGTTAACCAATAAGCTATCTTTAGTGGTTTTTTAAAAAATTTCCATTAAGGGTTATTGCTATTTTAAAACATTTTAAATTGTTGATTATTAATTTAAATATTTTATGGACAGATAATATTAAATCTTAGAAATTATTTTAACTTTCTTGTGACCTAGTATGTAGTTATTTTTTAAAAACTATATTTTATGCCAGGCATGGGGGCACACGCTTGTAATCCCAGCATTTGGGAGGCTGAGACTGGAGGATCCGGGTTTGTGGGCAGCCTCAGCTACCTAGTGAGGCACTTCACAACTTAGTGAGACCCTGTTTCAAAATAAAGAATAAAAAAAAAAAATTAGGGCTGAAGGTATAGCTCGGAGGTAGAATGCCCCTGAGTTCAATCCCTAGTACCGCAAACAAAACAAAAAACTATATTTTATGCATTGAAAATAATATATGGTTTCCATTGGTTGGATGTAAGATTCTCTATAATCTATTAGATCACATGTGTTCATTTTATTAAAGTAGTCCATATATATATATATATATATATATATATTTTTTTTTTTTTTTCCCAGTACTAGGGATGGAATCTGGGGGCATTCTACCTTCAAGCTACATCCCCAGCCCTATTTTTTATTCTTTATTTTGAAACAGGGTCTCACTAAGTTGCGGAGGGCCTCACTAAGCAGCTGAGGCTGGCCGTGAACCCGGATCTTCCAGTCTCAGCCTCCCAAATGCTGGGATTACAAGCGTGCGCCACCATGCCCAGCTTAAAGTAGTCCAAATTATTTCTGAAATATTTAGGTGGATTTATCAGTTTTCAACATATGTATGGAAAATTTCCAAAATTTTTGCTTTTGAGCTTTTAAGTTCTCTTTTTATTTCTATAGACTCACAAAAATAGAGTCATTCCTTTTACCACAATGAAATAGCTTTTTTCTCTTTTTTGTCTAATATTAATTTTACTGCATCACTTTATATCTTATTACTAGTGTTCTTCTTATAGTATTTTTCTCTTATGTCATTTTTTTACTGTAATCCTTTTAGTTTTGTTCTGTTTTAGGTGTGTTTATGGAAGAAGGGATTTTTTTTCCACCCAGTTTGATAGCCTCCATCTTTTAGTAGGTGACTTAAATCCATTTGTATTTACTGTGAGTGATTTTGAAATTACTTTTACCTTCTCATTTTGTTTATCATCATCTTTCCTTTTAACTTTCTGGCCATCTGTTGGATTATTTAAACTATTTTTATACTGCCTCCTCTCTTTTACTCTTTTGGGAAGCTACAGATTATTTTATTATTAACATTATTATTACATTTTTAACATCCACAAAACTATGCACTTTTCAGCAATGCTTATAGTTACTTAATATAGCTATCCTCTTTTCATACTGGTTAAGAAAGTGTCTGAGAAAACTTAGAAGGACATAAAGATGTTTTGTTCTGGAAAACTTTTGTTAGGTGACTCAAGAAATTGAGTCCCCTTAAACACACCAGGAGCTGTGAAGGATCCACTCCTGCCTGGACACCCCCACAGTACAGGTAGAGCTTCAGGGCTCCTCCCCAGCCCACACCTACAACATTCCAAGACCTGGTCTTTGTAAGGAAGACACTGACTATATGTCAGCAAGTGGTCAGGTGGTCACTGTGAGCGCAAAAAGTACAACCTGGGGATTGTGTGCAGTGAAGACTTACAGGCTCATAGAGGCCAGATATGCTGTGCTAAGGAGCTAGATACTTTCCTACAAGTGATGGGGACTCACTGAGGTATTGTTGTAAGTGGCAGAGATGTGATTTAAGTAAGATGATTTGGCAGCAGTGGAAGGGGAAAACGCATATAACACCAGTTGAGAGACTATTATAATTGTCCAGCTATGACCCAGTGAGAGCTTAAACCAGAAGAATAACAGCAAGAATGGAGACGTGAAGTCAAATTTAAAGTAAAATCTCAAATATTGGCCGGGCATGGTGGCACACATTTGTAATACCAGTACTTGAGAGGCTGAGACAGGAGGAACACAGGTTCATGGCCAGCCTCAACAACTTTGTCAAAACTTCCACAACTTAGTGAGACCCTGTTTCAAAGTAAAGAATAAAAAATAGGGCTGAGGGTGAAGACCGAAGGTAGAATGCCCCTGGGTTCAACCTCTAGTGCCCCCCCAAAACAAATAAACAAACAAAAAACCCAACAATTTTACAGATTCAAATAGGGAGATATCAGGAATAATGCTCATCTTTAAGTCATGATAGCCAGATGAGAAGAGCAGAGGTGCTGTGAGGTGCTGTTAGCTGAGCTAGGAGCACAGGTAGGGGAGTAAGTTTGTGGTAGAAGGTTGAGGGATCTCTGATAGGAATGGTTGGGCTGACAGGCATTGCTCTTTTAAATGGCTATTGCTCCTTTAAGATCCTGCCCTTCCCCCTTAACCCACCCAGGCCCCTGCTGGATTTCAGTGCCCTAATTTACAGTCAGCACCAGAGCTTCTGAGCATGCGCTAAAGAAAGAACCAGACTAATTAAAGCTCTCCCGAGGTTCAAGGTATTGCATCTGTGTCTCTTAGCAGAGATCTATTTTGAGAGCATGTTTTTCCCCATCTGAACATTTTTTTTCTCATTTTTCTTTGTTTTTCTACCATAATTTTATAGTAGCTGTATCTTTCTTTTATGTCTCAGGAGTAATGCACACCTTTTTAAATAATAAAATACTAAAATAATGTTAAGAATGCAGTGTCTATGAAATGCACACCCTTTAGTCCATGACAGAGAGAAAAAAAAAAGATTAACTTTATTTGGTAAATTATGTAAAGCTGAGAAGCAAATATAATCAATCGTCTTCTTTTTTTAAACCTTGGGCACCTAACCACTGTTACATATCTGTTTCATTGGTAATTTGGTGTCAAGAGATGGCTACTGAAATTTGGTATGTAAGATAATAGACTTCATATATGTTAAGTATTCTTTCAAATACTTAGAAATCAGTGTTCTGTGTTATCCTAAATGTACCCAGAGGCACTGCATTTTTAAAAAATCTGAATAATGTTTTTCCTCTGTGTAAACCTTCATTCATGCTGAAATAACATTTTATTGTTAGTGGTCACACAGCACATACCCTAATAAAGAGAGCCAAAGTACAAATATATATGTTGACATTAAACTGATACAAACACAGCAAAGAGGATGGGAATCAACAGATCACAAGAGAGATGGGAATGTTTCTCCTTCCAGGAGGAAGGAGCAAGAAAAAAAGGGAAGAAAAGCAAGAAGAAAACAGAATTAGTGCCTGGCATGGGGCACTTGCCTGTAATCCCAGTACTTGGGAAGCTGAGGCTAGAGGATCACCGGGTCAAGATTGGTAACTTAGTAAGACCCTGTTTCAAGATAAAAAAATAAAAAGGGCTGGGAGTGTAGCTCAGTGGTAGAATGCTCCTGGGTTTAATCTCTAGGAAAGGAAGAAAGAAAGAAGGAAGGAAGGTAAAGGGAAGGAGGGAGGGAAAGGGAAGGGAAGGGAAAAGAAGAGAAGGAGGAGGAAGAGGAATTCACTGGGAGATGGAAGTTTTCTGTCTTCTGGCCTCTCAAAACAACAGCTTCATTCAAAAAATATTGTCAAGTGGGTGAAAAAGATATATTAAAATAGATTTGAATTTAATATGGAGAAATTGGCCATTTCCGTATCTCAAACCTCAGCAGCAAAATAAAAGAATATAAATAGAACTGGGTCTAAAATTCAAGAGGTTAAGGGAGAGAGATGAAATATGAGAGAAATTAGCCATTCATTATGCTTGCTTTTAAATAGTAAAGTGTTTTGCTTGCTCAGAGTCCAATTTTACATGTAATCCAAGAGGCACTGAGCTTAGATAATAGGACATTCATTTACTGCAACAAATTCATTCCTAAGTGCCCATCTTTAATGAAAATGTCAGTGTTGTTGTTATTGTTATTGTTGTAGATATTTCTTACATAGGATAGTTTTGTAACTAGGGAAAACAGACTGAAATGATGAATTTTCTATACTCGTGGAGTCAATAAACTGGGACTGTGATTCAGTGGGGATGGATGAAAATTGCCCTATACAAAGACGCATGCCGCGTAGCTCCCCAGGATGTGTATGGATGCCCACTGGACAGTGTGAACCACTTCAGTTGGTGAAGTATCGCCCAAAGAGGGTAATGATGAACATATCAAGATAGGCTCAACCCCTGCTGGGCTTTATAAATCAAGGACAGCAATTTATATTATTTTTAGAAAATAGGAAGCCAGTGTCGATTTCCAAGAACTGACTTGGATAGACTTGGTCTTCTCAGGCTCAGAAAGGAGGGATCATGATTCCTAGAGCATTCGGAGAATGGTAACTACTAGCACTCATTCTACAAATGGTTGCTGAGCACCATCTGTCTTGTGCCGTGTTCTGGTGCTAAGAATACAGTGTTAAACCAGATGAAGTCCCTCCTGTGGTGCTTGCATTTCTGCGAAGGACTTTTCCTTCTGGGTAAGAGTCCTGAATGGGGTAGGTAAGCACAAGATGGAAGAGGGAGTTATAATTGTGGTAACTGCACACTTGCTCTAATTTCTGATCATAAAATAAGCCCCAAATCAAATAAGCACTGTGAACCAAGTGCTGAGGTTATAAAGGAGGATGGTGTCTATTATGGTTTGGGTTTAAAATGCCCCCCCTAAAGGTTAATGTGTTGAAAGCATGGTCCCAATGCAGTTCAGAGGTGGGGTGTGGCTGGAGAAGGTGGGCCACTAGGGTGTGACCTTGGGGACTATGCTGTCCCTATTCTCCTCCTCTCACTCTCTCTGCTTCTGGCCCGTGATGTGAAAGCAATGTCCCTGCCACACACCCTGCTGCTGCCGATCTGCCTTGGAGGCAGCTGACTATGGACTGACCTTCTGAAACTGTGAGCCAAATAAAACTCCTCTTCCAAGTTGTTCTTGTTGGGTATTTGGGTCACAGCCATGAGAAAAGCTGACTAAAATAGCACCCATTGTCTCCTTTGATCTCATAACTCTTCTCCTTTGGATTATCTGCCTCAGGAAGAATGTAACCAAATCTTCTCTCCCCATGGTGAAAGTCACTTAGTAGAAAGTTGCATTAATGCACAAATTCACAAAGAGAATTTGCATGATTTTCAGAACAAAATTAATCCCTAATTTACTGGCATACAGCTATTTGAGCCAAAAGATCATATTGCATTTTACACAATATAAACTCATCTTCTTTATCATCCTTCATTTGCATAAGAAGAGTGTCTTATTCTCAGCCAAACAGAGCAAATCAAATCCTCCTGTAACTTATCTATTCCAACGCAAGACTGAATATGCTCAATGTCATTTTCTAATCCTGCAGATAATCTGCCAAGGCCAAGATTCTCTGCCTTTTATTTGTCCTAGGACCTTTTACAAATCAAATGAAGGTTATAGCTTTTAAAAAATTATGATACTGGATGGGGTAATCTCATATACACACCACCACATTTTGTATACTGTTTATTTTTAAGTCACAGATATTCTATTGAGGCTATGGGAGGCTAAATAATATGCTTATAATGGTTAAGGGACATCCTGAAAGTGACACAGTAGTCAGAGTAATACATGAAACTTCTCAAAAGTTTGTGCTTTCCCCTTAACCCCAATGCCAAAGACCATTGTCAGGTTCCCATCTGTGAACCACTTTTTACCTGGGAATATTAATATATAATAACATTATTTTTATAACATGTTTATACTCTGATTCATTTGTACACAGAGTAAATGTGTCCCTAGATCCTCAATGATTTTAGGGTTGGGATTTAAACTAAACAAGGGCTTCCCTCCTTCTCCCAAGTCAGAAACTCTAGTTGGGCATATACACTAGCTGGGCAATGTGACTCCAATCATAAACACATGCAGACAGTTCTTATTTGTTGTATATGAAGTCAGAGAATGGAATCATTTTTGTAGGTTTCTTTAGTGGGTTATTCCTTATTCAATGTCCATTCTGCTTTTGACCTGAAAAACTGGGCCACGAGGGTGTCACACCATCAGGCTTGTTTCTCATTGGGCTGTGAAAGTCCAGCATATGGCTAATTGCAACGTATGTCTCCTTAAGTGCTCTAACGTTCCACTAAAGGCCATTCTGTCCCTTTAGTTTGCTGTTTATAGCACTTTTGCAGACAAAGCACTAACCAATTCCTTTGGAAGTACTTTTTAAATTTCAGATGGTGATAGGCAATAACAATCTTAGGTCTGGGTCGTTCACGATGTATTCTCAGCCTGACCTGTTGAATGTCTGTGTTCCTAATGATGTGGCCTTTGCCACTTAGAGTGTCCCAGTGACCAGCTTTCGTTTTCCTCTCCATTTTCCACCCATTGTGAAGACAAGTCCATTGAGGATGAAATGAAGAACTAAGTGAAGGAAAAAATAAGGAAGAAGAGATTTCAGGAATGACCTATCTATGGCATAAAAATAAATTAATAGAAATGATGATCAATAAAGATATTTGAAGTGAGTCATTTTGGTTTTATGTTTTTATTTTTATCATTGCTCCTTTTGGCTGTGTGTATGTGTGTGTGTGTGTGTGTGTGTGTGTGTGTGTGTGTGTGAACAGCAACAAAAAATGTGCTCTGTGGTAAGGAAATGGGTGTCTCTTAAAACAACATATAATGCAAAGATATTGCATCAATGTTAATTTGGTTTTTAATTTGTTAGATGTTAAAATGCAAGCTGACCACTACATGTCTCTGAAGTGAGAGGTTTTCTATTTAATGAAGTAGCTGGCACAGGGAGAAGGGTGTGTGAGGGAAGGATAGATTTAGTCCTGCAGCTCTCTACTGGCCCTGCCAACAGGTGGCCAGCTGGCTCCAGATATGAACATGACAGCTTGATGCACTCAACTGGAACCCACGCTCCCATTTTCCTTCATTGAAGGAGGACCTAAAACCATGTTCTGTAATCCCTTACTGGCGTGGGGCAATACAGAAATAAATGAGTTTTCAGTCAGAGATTCTAAATAGAAATATGTCCAGTCCTTTAGAAGTTTGAAGCATAAGCTTTCTGAAGGTTCACTGTCCCTTATCTGAAATACTTAGGATGAAAAATGTTCCAGATTTTGGATTTTTTTTCAGATCCTGGACTGTTTGCATGTAAGTAAAGAAATGTTCTGGCGATGGGACCCAAGAAGAAACATGAAATGTATGGATTTTTCATATATACCTTATACATATAGCATGAAGGTGGTGAAGGTGTCACAGGGTTAGGTGTAGAACTTTCTGCCTGTGATATCATGTCAGTACTCAAAAATTTTTGAATTTGGGAGCATTTCAAATTTTGAATTTGTAGATTAGGGGTACTCAACCTATAGTAATATGTGAGAAACTAAAGTGATTTATGGACTAAAGTAATATGGACCTCATGAGTTCACCCCCTGAGTTCAAACCTGGAAAAGCTGATATTATGGGATGTTTGCATTTTGAAAATTTAGTTCTAAGATCCACGTCAATGGGATGCATATCTTTAGAGAGAGCCTATACCTCTTTGGATGGGGATACGCAGGCAAGGAAATCAGCCCTTCTCCTTTAATCCTAAAGGAGATTTGACCTAAAACCAACATAGCTATGATTAAGAGTCACAAATATTTCAAACAGCCTGCCTCTCTGACTTCATCTTCTGCCATCGTCCCACCCCTTTTACTATGCTCCATCCGTATGAGTTTTGTTTTAGTTTCTTGAACATACTAAGCTCTCTCTCTCCATCTGTCCCTTTCTGTGGGATGTTCCCTCCACCTCACCTTTACGACAGATATGCCACTTCTTAGGAGAAGGCAGCTCTGTTATTCCCTGTCATTGCAGTCTCTCTGTCTCTGTCACAGCACTTATCACAGCTGGTAATTTTATGTCTCTCCTTTAGTAATCAGTAAATGAAGGCAAGGGCCACATCTACCTTATTTGCTGTTGTTTTGCTCAGGATCTAGCACAAGTGCCTAAGACGTTGTTGGTCCTCGATATGTACTTGAATAAATGAATTAATATTTACAAAAAACCAGAGCTTATAGTCCTGTTTACTAACTCATATATAACTCCAAAGGAACATTAATTTTGTTGTTGTTGTTGTTAATGTTATGGAGGTGATATAAGGGTATCTGAAGTTGCACCTGGATAGAGTACTTCACTCAGGGTAGAGGGTGTTGGGAGAGGGAAGGAAAGGGGAAACAAGTATAGAGAATGGGGGAAAAGATAAGGAAACATGGGGGAGCAAATGCCACTTAACCCTTGTATCTTTGTTCTCCCAAGAACTTTACCTGAGAGATTTCTATTTTCTATTTTTAAGCCTGTAAAAATTAATGGGATCAAAGGAAAAATATTCAACCTCTAGGTTAATTTTGCCATAAGTCATTGAGATCCTGTATTACTTTCCTACTGCTGCCATCGTGGGGACCATGCCTTTAACATGTGGGCCTTTTGGGGGCATTCAGCATACAAACTATAGCAAGATGACAGCAATGTCTAACGCCTGTTGAGAGAAGCTGCAGGCAACATGCAAAACCTGCTGAGAATGTAGTCATCTGGGCTGCAACCAGCACAGCTGTAAGGGCTGGGTTGCCCCAGCACTCCTGAGCCCTCTGCCATATTGTGCTCTAGATGCTGGGCAAGGAACATTCAGATTGAATTGTTGCCTTGTTGGGTTTGGTCTTACTTTGGACCAATCCCTCCTTACTATTTTCCTCTTCTTCCCTTTTGGAATAAGAATGTTAACTTTAGGCCTGTCCACCAGTTCATCTTAAAAATATGTATCTTGTTTATTTAATTTTTACAGGGACCCATAGATAAGAGTTTGTTTGGCGTCTTAGAGATTTTGAACTTGGACTTTTGAGCAATGCTGGAACAATGAAGACTGTAGGACTCTTGGAGTTGGCCTAACAGATTGTATATTATGAGAGGCATATAAACCTTTAGGGGCCAAGGGCAGAATGCTATATTTGCATGTTGAATGTCTCCCAAAGTCCAGATGTTAAAGGCTTGGTCCCCAGGTTAGCACTGTTGGGAGGTGGTGGAATTTTCAATAGTAGGTCTTGATGGTCCTTTGGTTATTGGAGCATGTCCTCAAAGTAGATTGTGGAACCCCAGCCTCTTCCTCTTTATTTTTTGCTCCATGGCTCGTGATGCAAGTACATTTGCTCTGCTACATGCTCTCACCATGATGTGCTGCCTCAACACAGGCCCAAATTAATGGTGCAAATAGATCGCAAACTGGAACCCCCCAAACTGTGAGTGAAAATAAACCTTTTCTCATCAGGAGTTAATTATCTTAGATATTTTATCAGATTGATAGAAAGCTGACTAATGGTAGTAGGGCCATTGACTATGGCTATATATAAAATAATGTAGAGGAGCATTTAGAATTAGTTTATGGGGGAGTTTGGAAACACTTGGAGGAGCAGGCTAGAAAAAGCCTAGAATGTTGTAAGTGGACTTCTCAGGTGATTCTGGCAAGAACTCAGAAGTTCAGAATGCTGATAAGAATGCAGTCAGTAAAGGCCATGCTGATAAGATCTGAGACAGAAACAAGGATTCTGTTGGAAATTGAACTAGAGGCCATCCTTGTTACATCATGGCAAAAAAATAGAATAAAAGTATGCATTTTCTCCATTTCTTGATACGTTGTACTCCATTACTTGATCTTAAGCTTAAAGAAGATAGACGACTTTACTTGATGGAGGAGATTTCAAAGAAGCATAGCCTTCAGACTGTGGTATGGGTATTACCAGATGCTTTTAGTTAGTTTTACAGTGATAATCAGGAACAAAGAGGAGCAGAATGGAAAGATTTGAAAATTTTGCTGCTTAGACAGAAAAGGAACACATAAAGGTGCAGATAATGAAAGTGCAGTTGTTAGTGCCAATAAAAACAAACCAATTTCTTTGCACCAGGACAATAGGAAAGATGCATCAAGAGCATCTCAGTGCTCAGCAAGGCCACTGCTAATACAGACTCAAAGAGGTAGAAATGCAAATTTGGGACATTTTAGGACAAAATCCTTTCAGAAAAGAGCCCCATGGTGCTCTGCACACCCAGCACTGTGTCAAGATTTACTTTCTCATGTTCAGGCAGAAGGCACTCAGAGGCTGCTGCAACCATGGTTCAAGTGGGCCCGGTACAGCTTTCACCAGCAGCGTATCTTGATGTTGTCCACCTGAGGCTGGTCTTGCAGGCATGCAGAATGCAAGAGTTGTGGGGTCATGGAGGTTTCCACCAAAATTTTAAGGGAAAGGGGGAGAAGACAAGCAGTGTACTACAGGATCAGAGTCCTGCAAGCAGTCTCTGACAGGGCAATGCATGGAACTGAGGGAGGATTCAGGAAGGCAGAGGAGTCAGCAACATGCACTGCCTGCCAAGCAAAATACAGGAAGGAAGAGGTATGCAAGGGATGCATTTGACAGTAGCTAACATGAGTCAAACTATTGCATTGTGCTAGATAGACTTTCAAGTTCCTGGTGTGTATTAATAAAGCTATCCTCACCACAGTACTACAAGGTGTTTATTTTACACAGAAGAGATGGTAAGAATCAGAACCGGGTTTGATCTGGACCACCCATGATCAAGAGCTGCCTGCTTTCTGAACTGCAGTCTCCACAAAGGACCATGGTCTGACCATTCCCACCTTCCCAGGAAAGCCTTTCTCTTACAAGCCTTTTCCCCTTTAAGGGGAAATGGTTTCAACTTGTCCTCCAGCAGATAGAAGCACACCTTGATTAGATTCCAAATGACTCTTCCCCTATACGTTAGTGCAAGGGCATCCTCCTAGGCCCCTCAAATTGCTGAGGGTCCAGTAGTGAGAAGCGGGGCCTCTCTCTTTTCTAGTTTTCTTGAGGTTCATTTTCAAAATAGCCTTGGATAATATAATCCCTCCGCCTCAAAGTCCCTTTCCTCTGGGGGTTCAGGCACATTCTGCCCTATCAGGATCTTTCAGTGTTACTCCTAGTCCCCTTCAGGCTTCTGACCTCGTGAATGTCAATCACTGCATTGGTTGTGATGTAGTGAGTGCCTCAGAGGTGACTTTGATCTGTAGGGTTATTTTTTCCCACACTAAAAGATCTTGAATTAGCCAGGTATGGTGGCACGCTCCTGTAATCCCACTACATGGGAAGCTGAGACAGGAGGATCATAGGTTGGAGGACAGCCTCAGCAAGTATGGAGATTCTCATAAACCTAGAGAGACCCTGTTTCAAAATAAAAAATAGGGCTGGGGGCATAGATCAGAGGTAGAATGCCCCTGGGTTCTATCTCCAGTACCACAAAAGTTAAATAAATAAATAAATAAATAAATAAATAAATAAATAAATAAATAAATACTTGAACTTCTAAACTTTGGAATTGTTTTGCTTTGTTTTTATAAAATTTTCTACCTTTCCTTTCCTTATGCATTTGTTTTCTCTCGTAGCCTTCTCGAGCTGCTTAACACCTGGACAGGTTGTGGCTGGGGAATTGGATGACCCGGCTTAATAGAATTACATCTAAAGAAGAAGTCCTATCTGGATGTGGTGGCACACATCTATAATCCCAGTAGTTGGGAGGCTGAGCTAGGAAGATCTCAGGTTCAAGCCCAGACTTTGTAACTTAGTGAGACCCTATTTCAAAATAAAAAGGGTTGGTGGTGTAACTTGGAGGTAGAATCTCTCTGAGGAAGGAAGGGAAGGAGGAGGAGGAGGGGGGAGAAATATTAAAGGACTTTGTGTATGAGCTGGATGGGAACTCTTTCCAATTTTAAATTCAAACATTTGTCATTAGGTCATTAGGTGCACACACTGTGGACCCCAGGGTGCCATCTTACCTTATTTTGACCGCAGGGCCTCTTTGTGAGATAGGTATGAGTGCCCACATTTTGCTCACACAAGCTGTGGGAGGGTACAGGGCTTACCAGGAATGAAATGGTTAAAGTTCACAAAGCTGGGATTCAGTCTGGGTCTTTTGGCACAACTACCTCAAAGTCTTTCATTCTTTTTGTTTTTGCTGAGGTCCATGCTCTAAATTGCCAGTTAATTAACCTCTACTCAAATGGTACATTTCTGAATTTAATTTTCTTTTTTTTCTAAGAAGCAAGTTACCTATAATTTGAAGCACTCTCTTACTTTAGAATGTTCAGCAGCCTAGTAGATGCTAATTAGAAAAATGGAAATTTCCTGTGAGGAAAACAACATCCCTATAACAAGAAGCACCATTCAGCTCTTTCCAGCTCTCTTACCCCCAGCCTGGCTATCTTTCTGTGGAAACTCTGCTTTCCTTGGACAAGTTTATTTACTGATTTAGCAAACACATTACAGGGCACTCTCCTGAACCCTTGACAAATAGTAATTCCCTTTGTCCTACAAATAAAAATTAATAATTCACGTTCATTTTTATAGTTAAGATTTAGAGAGATTAATCTATTTGTAAGCGGCACAGGCAAGACTTGAACCTGAGGAGTTTGTGTCCAGGAGCCTCAATTCCTTCTTTACTGTCTCATGTTCTGTGCTATACCAGGCCAGGTAAAACAATAATGTAGAGGAAGGAACAAAAGTGGACGGATGAGACCATCCTTAGAGACTCCAGCAACCCCTCTGTGTCACAGGGTCATTGTCACAGGGGAGAAAGTGAGAGTGGCCCTCCTTTTCCAGGGGTTGGTTTGCTCATGGGAGGGAGCCCTGTTGCCTAAAAGAGATTCTTGGGATGACTTTGATAGTCTGTTAGTCTGTTAGCTGACCAATAGCAGCATCACTACCCATTCTGCTTTTCCCACTCAAACTGCCTGCCTGTATTTTTAGAGGTAAGATCCAGGTGTGTGTGTGCCTGGAACACCTTAGACTTCAATGGGGCAAGTTTTGAATCAGATTATATATATACCATATATGTATGAACCATATATATGTATATAATATATATACATGAACCGTATATATGGTTCATAAAGAACTGGACCTCTATTTTAGGTGGTAGTCATGAAATAGTGAAAAGAATTGCATTTTGCTTCTGCTTTTGGAGTTTGTAGAGTGACCTACTTTCAATTCTGTCTTTATCCACAGAGGGGAGCAGAGAGGTTGTAAAAGCTGGGTCTTATCATGAAATAATCAAGTTCCACCCTTCTATGTTTGCAGACTCTCCAGGCTTCTTGTTTTCTATTCCACTTTTTTCTTTGTTGCAGCATTTGGATTAGTTGGGTAACAGGAAGACAAATAGAGAGAAACTAAACAGAGGAAAGATAAATTGGTTTGCAAGTTTTCTTTAGATTGATGGAAGCTGGGTGTAGTGGTACACACCTGTAATCCTAGTCCTTGGGGGGGGGGGCTGAAACAAGACGATCACATGTTCAAGGACAGCCTCAGTAATTTAGCAAGACCCTTAGAAACTTAGCAAGAGCCTGTTTCAAAATAAAAAAGGGCTAGGGTTTATAGCGTAGAGGTAGAATGTCCCTGGGTTCAAAGCCCAGTACCCCCTCCCCAAATTGACAGAAAAGAGTTTTGAACAGGATAATATGGCTGTAAGGCACAGAGATCCACCAAAGTTTTCTGGGAAATTCAGAAAATCCAGGGAGTTCCACGACTAGGTCTCTCTCTTTGCATCTCTGTTCCCCTCATCTCCCTCCTTTCCTCTACCCCTCCCACCATCTTCTCTTTATCAATGGGCTTCCCCATCCTTTATTTTATAGAACATAAACTCTACCTCCTCATAAAGTTAGCTTTTGTGGGATTTTTGAGTCAGTTTGACAGTAGAACATCCCTTTATCCTCCATTTCCTACTATCCTAGTTCTGATTTGCACATGAGCTAGCTGAATAGCTCATCTTTCTGAAATAAGCTGCAAAAGCCACAAGCCAGTCCATGAATTGATGGCCTTTAGGAAAGTTGTCCTTCATGGTAATTGTGGCAATTATTATAAAACCCGTCTGCTTCTGGTGCAGGGACTGGATGAGGGTAGAAAGTTCCTCTCAGGGAGGCACCGGTTTGGACAAGCACGGTGAAGGAGTCCAGCATGGCAAACACAGCTCAGTTACAATGAGTTCCTTGCCTGGAGCTACACTTTAAAGTAACCTCCGTGCTTGTGCCACTAACCTTATTCTACATTAAAAAGTGATCCATGTCTTCCAGAATGGAATCCTCTGGATGTATTCTAAGATAGATGCCTTTGATATCAACTTCAGCAATAGCCGAGCTGTATTAGGGGCCCTTTGTAGGCCATACTCTCTTGCCTTAATTTATGAGAGCATAAGTAAAGGAAGATAACAGCCTGGTGTGCTGGGAAGACCCCAGGCCTTTGCAGTCAGGTACATTTGCTGGGACATTTGCTATTTGCCCTGCATCTGACCTATCTTCACACCAGCTTCCTTTTCTTTAAAGCATAGATAACACAGTGGGAATTAAATCCACACTAAAATGTATGTCCTGTACCTGGTTCATACTATAGTGCTCAACAAACAGTATTCATGAGCAATTATGCCCTTTTCTCAAGGACACTTTTTAGGACTTGTGTGGTCAAATTTTACTGAGAGGAAGACATTAAGTCAAACTAAGCAGAGACTTGGTAAAGATGATCTGTATTTTATTTATTTATTTTTATTTTATTTTTTGCAGTACTGGAGATTGAACCCAGGGGCATTCTACCTCCGAGCTACACCCCCATTCCTATTTTTTTTATTCTTTATTTTTGAAACAGGGTCTCACTCTAAGTTGTGGAGTGCTTCACTAGGTAGCTGAGGCTGGCCTTGAACCCAGATCCTTTGGTCTCAGCCTCCCAAATACTGGGATTACAAGCGTGTGCCACCATGCCTGGCTAAGACGGTCTATATTTTAGTAAGGGTATATTTGCTTTCTAGCCATCTTTTGAAACCCCAAGAAAATTGCAAAAAGAGTACCAATAACAGAAAGAGAGAAAAAAAAACCCTCACTTTTAATAAATCAATTAAGAATCATATTATCAATTAGATGTCTTAGCTACAAACAACAGAAATCAATTCTTGCTGATATAAACAGGAAAAAAAAAGATAACACCAAATATATAGTAGGCATCTCATCGACTCACTAAGGAGGCAGTCAGAAGACCAGGAACAAATGGAGAAGGAGTGAGAGCCATGACCAAAATCATGCCAATGGAATACAGGGGAAGAAAACTGCTGCTGCACAGCTGGCATGCACATTTGTCCAGTGCAACTATTACTAGATGCTTGATGATGCTGCAAGGAGCTGGTCTGGACCCTGGGCAGGGACTGGCCACAGAAATACATTTCCCACTGCTCCTGGTTCTTTGCTTTGTTCACTCATTCTTGGTCTATGGCAGCTATTTTGCACCATGAGGGCAGGCATTAGCAAGCAACTGAAAATTAAGGAGGCGGGGGAGAGCTTGGTTTTTCATGACCTTGTTGAGCCACTACATCTATCTGTGGACTGCCTTCCTCCAAACTTCCCATGATGGTTTTTATGATGTAGGTCACTTTCAGATAAATTGCTGTAGTTGTTACTTAAAGCCAAATGTAGCAGGGCATTTAAAGCAGTGGTGCACACCTATAATCCCAACTATTTGGGAGGCTGAGGCAGGATTGCAGGTTTGAAGCCAACTCCAGCAATTTAGTAAGACCCTATCTCAAAATAAAAAGAAGATAAGTAATATTTTTTAAAAAGCCAAATACAGACCAACTTATATATTCCCTTTAAAGTGTTGGGCTCAAGCTGCCTGAACTACATGAGAGCTCCCCTCTTACCTACGCACATGGTCACAAGGAGCCTAAAATGGTGCCGGCTTCTAATTCAGTTGAGCTCTTGGTTACACCCTGGGCTATTCCTCCTTTGACTCTGAAACCTCTATATCAGTGGAGCCCTGAGTCACAGGAAACATAAGCAAAACTTTCCACATGGGAGCAAGCATGGCTCCAGCATTCACTCTCTCTGAACTGGGAGATCTGTCTTCTCCCTCAGTACTAGTTCTCCAACCTTCAGACTCAGACTCATAACCCCACTGGCTTTCCTGGTCCTTCACTTTGCAGGTGGCAGATCATGGGACTTCTTGGTCTCCATGCTAGTGTGAGTCAATTCCTATAAAAGAAATTTCCTCTCTCTCTCTCTCTCTCTCTCTCTCTCTATATATATATATATATATATATATATATATATATATATACATGTATATGTATGTATATATATACATGAGAGCTCCCCTCTTACCTATGCACATGGTCACAAGGAGCCTAAAATGGTGCCGGCTTCTAATTCATGTATATGTATGTATAAATTTCTTCTACTGGTTCCATTTATCTGGAAAACCCTAACTAATATAGTTGTGTACAGCCAGCAGGGATGGGCCAAGTTTTTGGCTGTTTTGATTTTTGTATGTAGAGGGCTAGATTGTGAATATTTTGGACTTTGTGGGTGATACTCAACTTTGACACAGTAGTGTTAAAGTGTTAAATGTAAAAGCACCTGACATGCAGAATTTAGAGAAAGAAGTTTATCTGCTGACGGTTTTGGAGATTTCAGTCTCTCTCTATAGTCCATGCTATATTGGCTTCCAGCTTCACAGCAAGAGCCTGGGCTGGAGAGTCTCAGGGCATCAAGGCGGGGAGCAGAGAAAGCAAAGGGGGTCACAAAGACTCAAGCTGCAGCTGGGCGGGGCCAGAGCACAGGCTGTTCCTGGCCACGCCCCCAGGGACCTTCCCCAGCAACCAAGCCCCGCCTCCAACATGGCCGTCCCCAGTGCATGAAGTCGTTTTAAAGTAGCCATCAAGCAGAGCGTGGTGG
>PVLC010010206.1:0-51272 GCA_004027655.1 Graphiurus murinus | reverse complement strand
TGATTGCCAATGATGTGGAACATTTCCTCATACATTTATTGGCCATTTGTATTTCTTCTTCTGTGAAGTGTCTATTTAGATCCTTTGCCCATTTTTTGATTGGGTTATTTGCTTTCTTAGTTGCGATTTTCTTGAGTTCTTTGTATATCCTAGATATTAAACCTCTATCTGAAGTGTAACTGGCAAAAATTTTCTCCCATAGAGTGTGCAGATATTTAAAAGCTGAAAATATTCATGCAGATCCAAAACGGCAGCAGAGGCCAACTCAGTTCTGTACATACAAACTAGCAGGGTTTGTGTGTGTGTGTGTGTGTGTGTGTGTGTGTGTGTGTGTGTGTGTGTTCTGTTTTATTTGTTTTTACTCTGTTTTTGCTTTGTGTTGCCTTGATTTGTCTATGTTTATTTGGTTGATTGGTTGCTTTGTTATTTTTTCCTCAGTTTGTTGACTCTCATCCTTATCCCTTTTACAAGCTTCCCTCCCTCTCTCCCATCTATATTCTTCTCCTCAACACTTTTTCTTTTCTCTTTTCTTTTTCCATCTTTCCTTGTCTCATATCAAGACCATCTTATACTCCCACACCTAAAACTCTACATTGACTAACAGAATCCCCCGACATATCCACTATCTTTCATCTTCACCATATATCACCTCAACACACTCAACCTCTTATTCCACTGGACCATATTTTCTACTTTACCCTATTCTTGCATTTATCACTGTGACTTCTCACCCAACCTTTACCACTAAACACAACCTGTCCCTTTATATACCAGCGGAAACCTCTAAACCCCCACTGCAGAGATTGGATGAGAAAACTTGCAATAGCAGCAAAGATATAAATTTAACAGGGAAACCATGGGAAGGAAAAATAGAAAAGAAACAATGAGCTACCACAATCTCTCAATAACAGACTCAACAACACTGAATGGTAGAGATCACCAGAAGAACAATTCAGATCTTTAATAGTAGAAACGATACAAAACTTCCAGAAAGAATGCAGAGAGAGCTGGAAAGAAATAAAGGAACAAATAAACAAAGAATCTGACACCCTGAACAGGAATAAAAGAGAAGCCTTGAAGGAAATGAAGGATTTGAAAGTTGCAATAATTGAAGTGAAGACATCAATACAAACAATAAACAGTACATTATACCACATGGAAAATAGAATATCACTCTGAGAAGATGACCATTCCAAAAATGAATCCATTATACATAATTTAGAAAAAAAATTTGACAGTATGAATTGGATATCGATGAGATCTGGGCCAATTTTATTTTATTTTATTTTATTTTATTTATTTATTTTTTTTGCGGTACTGGGGATTGAACTCAGGGGCATTCTACCTCTGATCTATACCCCCAGCCCTATTTTTTAATTCTTTATTTTGAAACCGGGTCTCACTAAGTTGCGGAGTGCCTCACTAGGTAGCTGAGGCTGGCCGCGAACCCAGATCCTCTGGTCTCAGCCTCCCGAATGCTGGGATGACAAGCGTGCGCCACCACGCCCGGCTCTGGGCCAATTTTAAAAGAGCTAATCTAAGAATAATAGGCATATAAGAGGGATTAGAAGTTGAAACTTATGGAATAAACAATCTTTTCAAAGAAGTAATATCAGATAATTTTCCAAACATAGAAAGAGAAGTTGTCACACAGGTACAGGAAACATATAGAACTCCCTCAAGACAAGACCAAAGAAGAGCTCACCACGCCACATAATAATCAAGTTGACTAATGTAGAGGCTAATGAGAGAATTCTAAAGACAACAAAAGTAAAAGGCCAAGTGACATTTAGAGGCAAACCAATCAGAATCACTCCATACCTCCCAAATCAAGTCATGAAAGCCAGGAGGGGCTGAAGTAACATATTCCAAACTCTGAAAGAAAATAATTTGCAGCCAAGATTCTTCTACCCAGCAAAACTCTCTCTCAAAATTGATGAGGGAAATAAAAACTTTCCATGACAAACAGAAACTGAAAGAATTTATGTCTTCCAAACCAGCACTAGAGAAAATACTCAAAGAGATTAACTACAAGGAAGAACTAACAAGTAAATGTCAGAACCAGAGAAACAATAATTTCCAGGAAGCAAACAACTAAGCGAAGAAGAATAAACACCACTGAAAACAGAAGTCAAAACTCAAAATGTTAGGAATTAAAAATCATCTCTCAATAATCACACTGAATATAAATGGTCTCAACTCACAAGGTGGCAAAATTGATTAATACCCAGAATCCATCTATTTGCTGCCTGCAAGAAACACACCTTACAAGCAAATATTCTCACACACTAAAGGTGAAGGGCTGGAGTAAGGTAATACATGGCAATGGAACTCAAAGACAAGCCGGGAGTAGCAATCATGATATCAGATAAACTAGACTTCAAGCCTAAGCTTATCAGAAGAGACAAAACAAGTCATTTTTTACTAGTAAAAGGAACAATCCAGCAAGAGGAAATAACAATTATCAACATCTATGCCCCAAACATAGGTGCAGCCACTTTCATAAAAAAAAAAAAAAAAACTCTGTATGATATAAAGACACACATAGATCCCAAAACACTAATACTGGGAGACTTCAATACTCCTCTCACATCACTAGACCAATCTTCTTTTTTTTTTTCTCTCTTTTAAGAAATTCTGCATCAACATCATTCTCAATGGTACAATGGAGAATAAAAGATGGACCTCCATCACTGTTACTCAATATTAGACCAATCTTCTAAACAAAAGATCAGTAGAGACGCCTCAGACCTAAAGAATACCATAAGCCAAATGGACCTATTAGACACATATAGACTCTTTTACCCAACTACAGCTGAATTCACATTTTTCTCAGCTGTACATGGAACCTTCTCCAAACAGACCACATTCTGGGCCACAAAGAGAGCACTGGCAAATTAAAAAAATGTAACATAATCCCCTGCATCTTTTTAGACCACAATGGAGTGAAACTAGAAATCAACTCTAAGAAGCCCCAGAGTAACCATGTAAACACATGGAGACTGAACACCACATTGCTGAATGAGGATTGGGTCATAGAAGAAGTAAGGGAAGAAATTTAAAAAAATTCCTAGAAACCAATGAAAACAGACACACAACATATCAAAACCTCTGGGAAACTTTGAAGGCAGTACTAAGAGGAAAATTTATAGCACTGAGTGCCCACATAAGAAGAACAGAAAATCATCAAATAAATAACCTAATGACACAGCTCAAAGCATTAGAAAAACAAGAACAGTCCAACCCCAAAGCTAGTAGAAGACAGGAAATTATGAAAATCAGAGCAGAAATTAATAAAGTAGAGAATAAAAATAATACTGAAAATCAATAAAACCAAAAGCTGGTTTCTTGAAAAAATAAACAAGATAGATACACCACTGACCAACCTAACCAAAAGAAAGAGAGAATCAACCCAAATTACCAAAATAAGAGATGAAAAATGTGATATTATCACCGACTGTATGGAAATACAGAGGATCATCAGAAACTTTTGAAAAACTATACTCCAACAAAATGGAAAATCTAGAAGAAACTGAGAGATTTCTAGACACATATAACCTTCCTAAATTGAGTCAAGAAGATATAGAAAACTTAATCCAACCAATAGCAATCAAAGAGATAGAAACAGCAATAAAGAGTTTACTATCAAACAAAAGCCCAGGGCTGGATGGTTTTCCAAGTGAATTTTATAAAACATTTGTAGAAGAGCTAATCCCAATACTCTTCAAACTATTCTGGGAAATAGAAAGAAACGGACCCTCCCAAACACATTCTATGAAGCCAACATCACATTAATACCAAAGTCAAAAAAAGACAGCTTAAGAAAAGAAAACTATAGGCCTATATCACTGATGAACTTAGATGCAAAACTGCTAAACAAAATACTAGCAATGCACATTCAAAACCACATCAAGAAAATTATACACCATGACCAAGTCGGGTTCATCTCAGGGATGCAAGGCTGGTTCAACATATGAAAAACAATTCATGTAATTCACCACATAAACAGAATCAAAGACAAAAATCACATGATCAACTCAATTGATGCTGAAAAAGCATTTGACAAGATACAATACCCATTCATGCTAAAAGCACTACAGAGAATCGGAATAGAAGGAATGTACCTCAACATCATAGAGGCAATATACAATAGGCCCACAGCCAACATCATATTAAATGCAGAGCAGAAAAACTGCAAGAGTTCCCACTAAAAACAGGAACAATACAAGGATGTCCATTATTACCTCTTCTGTTCAGTATAGTACTTGAGACTCTAGCCAGAGCAATAAGGCAAGAGAAGGAAATCAAAAGGGTAAAAATAGGGAAAGAAGAACTATAACTATCCCATTTTGCAGATGACATAATACTATACTTAGAAGACCCAACAAACTCAACCAAAAAACTGATCAGCAAATTCAGCAAAGTGTCTGGATACAAAATCAATCTTAAAAAAATCAGAAGCTTTCCTATATGCAATCATAAATCCACTAAAAAAGAAATCCAGAAAACAATTCCACTCACAATATCATCCCGAAAAATAAAATACTTAGGGATAAACCTAACCAAAGAGGTAAAAGACTTCTATAAGAAAAACTATAAAAAGTTGAAAAAAGAAATTGATGAAGACCTTAGAAGATGGAAAAATCTCCCATGCTCTTGGATAGGCAGAATAAATATCATCAAAATGGCCATCCTCCCAAAAGTGATCTACAGATTCAATGTAATACCCATGAAATTACCAAGGTCACTCCTCATAGACATAGAAAAAAATCAGTCCTTAAATTCATTTGGAACAACAAAAAGCCCAGGATAGCCAAAGTAGTTCTTAGCAACAAGAACCATGCAGGAGGTATCACAATACCTGACTTCAAACTCTACTACCAAGCCACAGTAATAACATAAGCATGGTATTGGGACAAAAACAAGCACATAGACCAATGGAGCAGAATAGAAGACTCAGAAACAGACCCACGTGCTTACAGTCAATTGATTTTTGACAATGGAGCCAAAAACATACACTGGAAAAAAGATAGCCTCTTTAACAAATGGTGTTGGCAAAACTGGTTAAGCATATGCAGGAAAATAGAAATAAACCCCACTTTCTCACCCTGCACAAGAGTCAACTCAAGGTGGACCAAACACCTGGAAGTCAGGCCAGAGACCTTGCAGCTACTTGAAGAGGGCATAGGGCCAACACTACAACACATAGGCACAGGTAAAATCTTTCTCAATAAGATCCCAAAAGCACAAGCAACTCAAAGGAAGATCAATACATGGGATTGCATTAAACTGAAGAGCTTCTGTGCAACAAAGGAAACTATCAAGAATCTCAACAGAGAGCCCACTGAGTGGGAGAAAATTTTTGCTGGCTACTCTTCTGATAGAGGTCTAATATCTAGGATATACAGAGAACTCAGGAAAATAACAGCTAAGAAAACAAATAACCCAATAAAAAATGGGCAAAGGATCTAAATAGACACCTCACAAAAGAAGAAATACAAATGGCCAATAAATGTATGAGGAAATGTTCTACATCCTTAGCAATCAAAGAGATGCAAATAAAAACTACCTTGAGATTTCACCTAACTCCAATCAGAATGGCAATCATAAAAAATACAAACAACCATAAGTGCTGGCAAGGGTGCGGAGAAGTGGGAACCCTAATACATTGTTGGTGGGATTGCAAATTAGTGCAACCATTTGGAAAACAGTATGGAGGATCCTCAGATGAATGAGAACGAACCTACTATATGATCCAGCAATACCACTTCTGAGTATCTACCCAAAAGGATGGAATCCAAATTATCAGACTGACACATGTGTATCTATGTTTATAGCTGCACAATTCACAATTTCCAAACTATGGAAACAGCCAAGATGTCCATGGACAGATGAATGGATTACAAAACTATGGGATATGTACACAATGGAATTTTACTCAGCCATAAAGAAGAACAAAATCATGTTATTTTCAGGGAAATGGATGGAACTGGAAAACATTATGTTAAGTGAGATTAGTCAGTCACAAAGAATAAAGAAGCATATGTTCTCCCTAATATGCGGATGCTAGGGAGAAGATGGGGCATAGGAGGGTCTCCAGATGAAAAAGGAGAAACCCTAGGTAAGTAAGGAAGTTAACTTAACTGAAGGGGATGGACAGTGGGTGGGGTAGGGGGATAGACACCTCAATGCACATGATGTACTTTCACAAATATATCAAAGTCAATCACTAAACTGAACTTGAGAAGGATGGAGGGCAAGGGAGTAGCGTGGGAATTGGGGAAGGGGTTAAATGAGAAATGTGTGCATATATGCCTTTATTAACTTGTACCTAACAAAGATGTATGATTACAATGCACCAATTAATAAAAAATAAATAGCAAATTCCAAAAAAAGAAAGAAATCCTACAGTTTCCAGCCTACAATGAAATACTACACTGCAATAAAAAAGAACACGCTTCCAATACATGCAACAGTATGAATGAATGTTAGAATCTTAATGATGTGTGAAAGAGGCCAGATGTAAGAGTTCCACCTACATAAAGTTCAAGAACATCTAACACTAATAGAAGCCACAATAGTGGCTAACTCTGGATGGGTGGGGGTGACATCAATTTAGAACGGTTGCAAGACAAGGGAATCTTCTGTGATACTGGAAATGTTGTATCCGGTGTTCTGTGTGGTTGTCACATGGATAAGTACAAATGTAGAGGTTCACCAAGCTATACATGGAATGCTCTTTGTATGTATTTTATACTTCATTAAGAAGTAAAATATGTATATATCCAGATTCTAGCCTTAAATCAGCTATCCTTCAGGTTTTTTTTCCCTTAAAGTAGGATCTTCTTCTATTTTTCACATTAAAAATATAAGCATATCTTGTCAGCTCTGCTATCAGAAACATCTAGAATTTGTTCCCCATGTTCTATCTTCATTATTCTTCTCTAGTGCAAAGGATTATCATCTGTCACCTGGGCACTGAAATAGCCTCGTTCTTTTCAATGGCTGCATAGTATTCCATTATATACAGTATGCAGTGAGCTAAATGGTGGCCCCAAAGATATGCCCATATCCTAGTCCCTGGAATATTGTCTTAGTTTTCTTGAGTTACCATAAGAAAATGCTATAGATGAGTGGCTTACACAGTAGAATTATTTTTTTCTCAGAGGCTGGGAAGTTCATGATCAAGGTGCTAGCAGGATTCATTTCATCCCGAAGCCTCTTATCTTGCCTTGTGGGCAAGATCATCTTACTGTGCTGCTGTGTGCTCACAGGACCTTCTCTTTGTGTGCAAAAGGGGTGTATGGGGAGACAGAGACATAAACAGAGAGACAGAACAAGCTCTCTGCATATCTTCTTGTAAGAGCACTAATCCCATCATGAACCCCCCCCCCCCGCAGCCTTTTCTAGACCTGATTATCTCCTAAAGGCCTTGTCTCCAAATACCATCCATTTGGGGGGGTAGGAATTCAACATGTAAATAAAACAGTCCATAAAACAGTCCTGTAAATGTTATGGTCTTTGGAAAAAGGGCCTTTGTAATGTGATTACATTAAGGGTTTTTGAGATGAAGAGATCATCCTGGATTATACCACAGGCTCTGAACACCATCCTGAGCGTCCTATAAGAAGGATGCAGAGGGAGGTTTTACATCCCGTTGATGAACAGTTAAGTTGCTGCTAATTTTTCTTTATTTCAAACTACGTTGCAGTGAGCCTTCTTGTGCATTATCTTGTGCAGAAACTCTTCTATTGGAGAACATTCTTGTGCATAAACTTTTCTATTGGAGAAAATCCTAGCAACAGAATTGCTGAATGAATGGGTATAAGCAGTTAAAATTTTGATAGCTCTCAGGGATTGGACTCTTTCAATTGCTTCTATGCAGCAGAGAAGAGTTTGGGTCTAATAATTCCAAACATGAAGCATATGATGTGGTTAATCCCTGAATTGAGGCATTTGGGGTCAGGAGCCTTGTGGCTCCTTGAATCTGTGCCTTGTAGGAGAGGCAGATCTGGATCTCTCATCTGCCCGCTAGCCCTCTTCAAACCTCTACGCTAAGTAGGAAAGTCCTAAGAAGTGGTGATTTATCAGTACCAGGCCATCGCGTCCTGTACTAAGGTCTAAATCAAAGTTAGAAGCTGAAGAGCCCGTCCCGAGTTTAGTGTGGATTTTACAGGTCAGTGAGGCTGAAAACTCCCAGGCTGGTGATAAATGTGTTGGGATCTCTCGCTGGCTCGCCGAGGCCACTGTCAACTCAGTGTCTTTATTTCCTGAACTGTATGTGAGAGAGAGGCTGGGAATAGTCATCCCGGCTGGAATCCCACCATCCACCAGGGGGCTTCCGGAGAACTTGCTGTGGGCCAGCATCTGCTTGTGGCGTGGAGCATCCTCTATCCTGGGAAGTGGATGAGACAGGAGGAGATGAGGGCAAGCTCCTAAAAGCAGAGACCACATATATTACCTTCCTCATATCCCAGCCAAGTTGTGCTGGGCATAAATATATATTTGTCGGGTGACCAAATTTGTAAAGGAAAGATACCTTCTATAAAAAGCAGAGGCCATTTATGAATGTATGACTATCCGTGACATTCCCCACCCCTCCTTCTCTTGGGGTAATTTCTGGTATTGCTCGTTTAGTATCATTTTGTTTTCCTTATACCCCAGGCTTAAAGGCAGAAAGTGCTTATCAATGGATGAAAAATAGTGGGGTTTTCTTCTGAGAAGACATAGACTCACATGTCAGCGAAAAGAGAACGGAGTTACGTGGAGACAGAGGAAATGTGAGATGAACGGGGGTTTGAAAATTTGGTGTTAGGGTTGGGAGTGAGGATTGTGCCGAAGAGGTCTGGGGGACTCGATGAGTGAAACAGAGGGGTCCCTAAAGAAGGATTTCTGAAGATCACGAATTGATCCCTCCTTAATGCTGACCAACAGATGCAAAAGCCTGGACTATCATAATTTTGGTTGCTTGGTGTCTTTAAATTCCACAGTGCCCCAGACTGAACCAGATGTACCTGAGTTTGTTTGGGGTTACATGCATACTCTTGAGTCAGTTCTGGCTTCTAGTAGCTGCTGGCTTGGTGCATTCTGAGATCCCTCTATGATGCTGGTGGTATTTACCCTCTATACAAAAATACAAATACCTAATGAATAGCAAGAGCTTACCAAGTGCTGGCGCTAAGCTTTCTAAGCATCTCGTTTAATGTTTGTGACAATATTTTCAGGGAGCTGCTCTTTCTGCTTTGCAGATGAAGAAACCGAGGAGAGAGAGGTCAAACCACCTGCCCAAGGTCACACAGCTAGTAGGTGGGAGAGGCGGAGTATGTACCCAAGCAGTGCAGCACTAGAACCAGCGCCCTCACCCTCTCTTCTAAGGAGCTGTCTGGGCTTTCAGTTTTCTGGTGTCATGGTAATTCTGTGTTCTGTTATGAAGTGAGAAGATGCATTATGTCCTTTCTACACATAACTTGAAGTGATCTTGCTGACGTGTATTTTTCAGGTCCTCTTTCCTCCCCAGGGCATGTATATTTACATACACGTGTCCTGTCTCTTTGCTGATGTTAAGTTCCAGCTGCTGTAGCTTCCCTGCATCTCCTGCTTCCTCTTGCCCTGCCGACCTTGTTGTCGGGTTTCCACTGTGCCAGTCTTCTTCCCTCTTATGACTACATCTCTCACAGGCCCTGAGCCATCCCTCCCCACAACTGGGCTTCCATTGTCTGCTCAATCTCCCTTTCGGATGATGTTTGAACACATATAAATCCCAACTGTGTATAGGATTTGAGTTTTTTCTGCCTTTTATTTCAATGAAATCCAAATAAATACTTGAGGGAAGGAGCATTACTCATCCGCACAGGTAGAAGCCTGTAAATCCCAGCTCTGACCCTGCTGGGTTCCCCCATGAGATTTTAAAGAAGTTATATGTCATACTGTAAGCAGTCTCCAAGCAGAGTTATTAATAATGCATAGGTTGTTGTAAATAACAGCCAGGATCAATACAGATGTTTGGGGATAGAGATTTCAACTCCATAAATGGGAGTTGTGGTTGACATTTGTGTACCTGGTATCTAAATGCACTTTTTCCTTGATACCAGAGCCCTGTTCTGATTCACACGGTGGTACATCTAATCCAAGGCTGAGAGTCAAGATGATTTAGTCAGTTATGACAATTTTCTTCTTCATTTGGCCAGCCTCCCTTGCAGCTAGAAGGGACACAGATCAAGTAAATGGGAACTAGATGAAGGTCAGCCCTGGGAAAAGTGGTGTCTCCTAGGAAAAGGATAAAAGACATAGCTGGACCACCTTTTCTCCCTTCTGCTGCTTAGAAAGTGGAATGTGATGTCTGCAGATGAAGCAGCCTTCTTGAAACTGAAGTGACAAACCTGAGGAACACAGGTTCACTTAGATCAGCAAAGGTCTCTGAGTTCTGACGACTACATTAATGACAGCAGCCACCTACTTCTGGGCTTGTCAGTAAGGGTTAAAAATTACTCCTCCCCCCATGTTTATTAATTAATTTACTTTTTGTCTAAGCATACTTTTAGATAGGTTTTCTGTTATTTGCAGCCAAATGCATCCTATGCGGATAGAGAATTTATTTCTTCTTACTGACAATGACCAAATGCTCACTTTAGAAACATTTTAAAAGTGAGCAAGTAAGAGAACAAATTATGATACATAAATAATCATGGCTGATATCCTTTTAACCCTTTTATGATTAAAAATATTTAGTGACCAGGCATGGTGGTGCATGTCTATAATCTCAGATATTAGGGTAGCCGAGGCAGGAGGATCACAAGTTTGAGGCCAGTCTTGGCAACTTAGCAAGATCCTGTCTCAAAAACTGGAAAAATGTTGGAATGTAGCTCCATAGTAAAGTTCCCCTGTGTTCAATCTCCAGTGACACACACACACACACACACACACACACACACACACACCCCATATTTAGTTGACATTTATTATTACTATAACATGTTTTACTTGCTTTATCTCATATCACCCTCACAACAACCTCTGAGGTATGCATCATTACAATTCAGAAAAATAAGCACTTACTCCCTCTGAATTTCTGTCTCCTTATTAAAGCTAACATTGCTATTGATTTGTTCTGATGATTCCAGACTTTTTCCTATTGCAATTACACACACACTAAGAAGATTTTGTATTTTACATACTAATTAGATCACACCAAGCATATTGTCCTTCAGCTTGCTTTTTGCCCTTACTAATTTGTCTTGTAGATTTTTCTGTGTTGGTTCAAATGCATCTACCTCGAAATTCACTGTAGCTGTGTAGTAAGTAAGGAACCTGTTCTAAGAGTTAAAGCAGTTCGAAGATGAAACAGGCTGTGTATGAGCTAAGGATCTCCCTGTCCCTGGAGGAACTGAGTAGATGGAAGATAAACAATGGAGAGGAGCTTAACCTTAGGTGCCAGGTTGGACTGTGGTGACCTTTCAGGCCATACTTTCCCTGAAGTCCCATGATTTTTCTGGCTTGAAGGGCAGTCACATCTTTTCCCTTTCTGTGGTGTGAGATTGCTTGTGTGCTTGACCAAACTGTGTGAAAAATCATGATTAAGCCAATGACCCAGTGTGGAATGACAAACAGTGAAAATTAGATCCATATGAAGCCAGTCGTGTGAACCTCTCCCCACTCCTTAGATTGCTTCCTTGGATGCTTGTAGACAGAGAGACATGCTGCTCCTGGGACTAGTGTTGGCAGCTGCTTCTTTGGCTGTGAATGGAGCAGCCTCGTTGGTGAGAAGGCAGATATGGTAGGTAGAAGAATGCCATGCTCCCAAGGTGTTCATGTCCTAGTGATGTGAACGTACTTCATGCTAAGAGGGAATTCAGGTAACAGTGGGGTTAAGGCTGCTACTTTGCTGACCTTGAGTTAGGGAGCCTGGCCTGGGTATTTCCAAGTGGGCATGATATAATCACAAGCATCCTTAAATGTGGAAGGGGGAGGGAGAGAGCTAGTTGTCAGAGTGATGCAGAATGAGAAAGACTGGAATAGCCATTACCGGCTCTGAAGAAGGAAGATGCGGCCATGAGCTAAGGAATGTGGATGGACTGTAGAAACTGGAAAAGGCAAGGAAGAGGGTTTTCTCTACAGCCTCCAGAAAGCAACTGGATCTTCTGACAGTTTGGTTTTTAACTGACCCAGACCCATTGATTGAGGACTACTAACCATCAGGACTGTAAGATGGTAGATTTGTGGTTTTAATCACCAAGAATGCAAACAATAATAAATGCTGGTGAGGATGTGGGAGAAAGGAACCCTTATACATTGTAGGTGGGATTGCAAATTAGTATAGCCACCATGGAGATCAGTTTGGAGGTTCCTCATAAGACTGGGAATGGAGCCACCATATGACCCAGCCATACGGCTCTTCTGAATCCTTGCAGAAGAATTAAAGGCAGAATACTATGGTGATACCTGCATATCCATGTTTGTAGCAACACAATTCACAACAGCCAAACCATGGAACCAGCCTAGGTTCCATCAACAGAGGAATGGGTTACAAAACTGTGGTATATACACACAATGGAATTTTACTCAGTGGTGAAGAAGAACAAAATTATGTCATTTGTAGGAAAACAAATGGAATTAGAGAATATTATGCTAAATGAAATTAGCCAGACATAGAAAGTGAAGGGTCATATTTTTTTCTCATATGTGGAAGCTAGAGAGAAATTGGAAGAAGATAAATAAGAGATTCCAGTAAAATATTAGAAAGGAATTCAGGGAGGTGAAAAGGAAGATTTGATGAAGGAAACAGTTCAAACAATCCTATGTGCATATGTGAAGTTATGAATATTAATTTCAATATTATGAATGGGGGGAGGAAGTGGAGTAGAATCTAGAGGGAAACAGAACGGGGCTATGTGCATGTATGTTTCTATTACATTAAGCCTCAATATGATGTATAATTACAATGCATCGATGAAGTATACTAAAATTGTGTGTTAAACTACTATGTATGTGGTCGCTTGTTATAGCAGCGATAGGAAGCAAATACAGTTGGTAAAGAACCTGGGAGTCCTAGCAAAGATCTGTACTTGGTGCAAGGAAAGTGGTTTTTGAGGTTTCAAGATAGCCCAGAATAGTGGTTAAAAGCACAATTTACAAGGTCTGTGACCTTGACCTACTCACTTTACTTTTGTGAGACTCAGTCACTTCATAAGCAGAAAAACCTACTTCAGTTTTTTTTTTTTTTTTAACCTTGGCTCCATATTAGAATCACTTGGGAGGCTTTTTAATCTATCAATGAATGATCCCTTCTCAGAGAAGTTAAAAAGAAATCTTTGGGGATGGGGCCTGGACATTTGTAACCAGGAAAGAAAATTCTCCTGGGTGATTCCAGTTCACAGAGTTGAGAACTGCTGACCCAGCTCAGGTAGTTGTAGGGGGTTAAACCAATTATTAGAATCATGTGGCGGAGGTTTTACAAATCTTGTTGCCCGGGTCATTTCTCAGACCAGTGGAATGAGACTTTCTTGAATGAGCCCCACACATCAATATTTTCTAAATCTCCTAGGTGATTCTAACATGTAATCAAGGTTGACAGTTTCTGATACAGACACAGTAAATAAAGCATTTGTCATAGAAGGGGTTTACTTGCTATTATTATTAGTACCTGTTTTTCCCTTGGGGGCAGTACAGCAAATGTGTATGATCATGTGAGCTTTGGAATCAGCTAGACCTGGCTGGGATTACCGTGGTTACTCTGGCATTTTCTATCTGAAAGACCTGAGCAAGGGCTTCTCTCTGAGCCTCAGCTTCATCATATATACAGTGGGATAAAAATATAGCCCTGAAAACTCAGAGGTTGTACAATAGCTAAGATATGAAATCGACTTCAGTACCCATTGATGGATAAAAAAGTGTCAGTATACACAGTGGAATATTACTTGGCTATAAAAAGCAAAGTACTGGCATTTGTGCAACACGGATGACCCTGGAGGACATCGTTAAGTGAAATTTCAAGCACAAAAAGATGAACACTGCACACTCTTACTTACACGTGGAAGCTAAAAGGTGGATCTAATAGAAGAATAGTGGTTACCAGACGCTGGGAATTATGGAGTTGGGAATAGGGAGAGATTAGTTAATGGGTACAAAATTGCAGTAGGCTGTAAGGAACAAGTGCCAGAGCATGCAGTAGGGTGAGTAGAGTTAATAATTCATTGCATATTTCCAAATAGCTAGAAGAGACAATTTTGGATATCCTCAACACAAGACCTGATAATTGATTTAGGTGGAGGACACTGAATATACTGATTTGATCATGGCACATCGTGTACATGCACAGGAGTATCACACTGTACACCATGAATATGTACAATTATTATGTGTAAATTTAAAAGCAGGTGATTGGAATGATAGGACAGAATATCTGTAGTGCCTTAGGCATCAGGTCAAGCAAACATGGGTCCCTACAATGCTTTTAGGGGTAATTACTACGATTAGTAGTCAGGCTCCATTCCTGAGCCCAATCAGTCCTCCTCTCCAAGCCTCCCTCTTCTTATCCATGATATGAGTGCTCCCTATCATAAGCGGTTATTGTGAAATGAGGTGTGATAGTGTGTACAAAACTCACAATCTATACACGGAATACAGGGCCACCTGAGTGGCTACGCACACACCTTCCCTGTCAAACACCAGTTTAAAGCTGAGATGGAAGTCTGGCTGCCACTAGCCAAAAGATGTGATTGCTTGGCTTGAATAATGCTTAAGTATTTTTTTAAAATTTTTCTCCCTCTCTTTATTTTTTTTTTATTTATTTATTTATATTTTTTTTGCGGTACTAGGGATTGAACTCAGGGGCATTCTACCTCCGAGCTATACCCCCAGCCCTGTTTTTTTTTTTTTTTATTCTTTATTTTGAAACCAGGTCTCACTAAGTTGCGGAGTGCCTCACTAGGAGGTAGCTGAGGCTGGCCGCAAACCCGGATCCTTCGGTCTCAGCCTCCCAAATGCTGGGATTACAAGCGTGCGCCACCACGCCTGGCTTTCTCCCTCTCTTTAAAAATCAGGAGCTTGCATGGAAATATCTTGATCCCCCGTTTCTCTTAAACTTTGGGGAGATGAGGCCAACAGCTCTTCCCAAATCCTAGATACACTCTTTTTCTAAAAAGTGGTGCGTAACAATTGTGCAGAATAGTGGAATTCATTGTGAGATATTCATACATGCACCGAACACAGTTTGGTCCCTTTCATTCTCCAGTACCTCCCCTCTCCCTTCTCTCCTCCTGTCTCCTGGTCCCTTCTTCTACTCTCTGGTCTCCCTTCTATTTTGATGAGATTCCCCTCCCACTTTTTTTCCTTCTCTCTAGTTACCACACATGAGAGAAAACATCTAACCCTTGACTGAGTCAGCTGTGGTTTGCGTAGCATAATGTTCAACAGTTCTATCCATTTTCCCACAATTGACATAATTTCATTTGTTTTTATAGCTGACTAAAACTCCATTGTGTGTATATACCACCTTTCCTTTATCCATTCATCTGTTGATGGACACTGAGACTTGTTCTAGAGCTTGGTTATTGTGAATTGTGCTGCTGTAAACATGGATTTGCAGGTATCACTATCGTATCCTGACTTTAATTCTTTTGGAAACATACTGAGGAGAAGTATAACTGGGTCACATTGTGGTTCCATTCCCAGCCACTATTTCCACAGTTAATTTACAATCCCGACAGAGAGTAAAAGTTCCTCTTCCCCACATCCTTACCAGCATTTATTGTTATTTGTGCTCAGGATGCACGCCATTTTCACTGGAGTGAGTTGCAATCTCAGTGTCATTTAGACTTGTATTGCCCTGATTGCTGGAGATGTTGAACTTTTTTTCATATACTTGTTAGCCTCTTGTACTTCTTCTTTTGAGAAATGTCTGTTTAGTTAATTTGCCCATTTATTGATTGGGTTGTTTATATTTTTTATGTTTTTTTTAGTTACTTATATATTCTGAACATCAGTTCTCTGTCAGAGGAGTAGAACAAAGATTTTCTTCCATCCTGTAGGCTCTCTCTGCAGACTTAATTGTTTACTTTGCTGTGCAGAAACTTTCTAATTCGATGCCTCACATTTATTAATTCTTGGTTTTATTTTCCGAGCTTTAGGAGTTTATAGGACATACTTTCTGAAGCTCGACAGTAGAATTTAGATGACATCAGTCTTAGTCACTCCTAGTGCTCCTTTTTAAAAGAAAAAAACTTTATAACACCCTCTATACCATTCAGAAACGAATTTCACAGATAATATAATGTACATATACACACACATAACTTCAAAAAAATCCATATAATGTCCTAACAGTAAGGTAATAAAGTGTAAGCAGTCTATAATAAGATAGTATATATTTCAATATGTAAATGACTGTATATGACTCTACAATAAAATATAATGATATAGGCAGATAATTGCTTCTATATATAATCATTGTGACTGCTGCAGTTATGGAGGTGAACTTGTACAGATGTGTTGTGTCAGTTAACAAATTATACCATGTGCAGAGTTACCATCAATGTGCATAATTTTGTTAAAGTTCTTAACAAAGCAAAGAGTAACCCTTGCTCGATGAACCCCTAATTATATTCCTTTAGAATTCAGTGTCTACTTAAACCATGCACAAACACTTATTTTTGCTGTCTACGTGCAAAGGAGTTAGAGTTAGGCTCAGACCATTGTGATACGCTTATTTTTCATGGATGTAAATGTTTGACAGGCATTTATGTGAGTGCATTGCACACCTCCAAGCCTAGTGACAATCTAAACACCCCCATAGTTTTCCACACAGCCCCTAGAGGGAACACCATCTCCACTGAGTTGCTCTGGGATGAGAAATTTGCAGGTGCTTTTCGGACTCAAGGGCATTTATAGAACTTCACTGTGGAGATGGTTTAACCAGATCTTGTATTTCCACTTACCAAATGTTTGCAGTTGAAAGCTGTTTGTTTTTACTTTTAAAATAAATGCATGTATTGGTGCATTGTAATTATACATCTTAAGGAGATTTGGAGTGATAGGAACATACAAGCACAGCGCTTGGTGTGTTTCCCTCTAGACCACTTCCCACGTCCTCCCCTTCCCTGTACATGTTGTTGAGATTGGTATTGATAATTTTGTATATGTACAGTGCATATTTTGCTTTTTTTTTTTTTTGCGGTACTGGGGATTGAACTCAGGGGCATTCTACCTCCGAGCTATACCCCCAGCCCTATTTTTTATTCTTTATTTTGAAACCGAGTCTCACTAAGTTGCAGAGGGCCTCACTAGGTAGCTGAGGCTGGCCGCGAACCCGGATCCTCCGATCTCAGCCTCCCAAATGCTGGGATTACAAGCGTGCGCCACCACGCCCGGCTGCATGTTTTGCTTTTAATGGAGAAAGCTGCTTCTCTGGATGAGAACATCTTTGGTTCTCTAGAGTCAATGGAGGGAGCTCAGATTTATTATCCCAAGTAGAGAAGGCCATAAAAACACATTTGTCAAAAATAGCAATTATTTACTCAACAAACTAATAATCATACTAGCAGCAATGGTTGTCTTTATTGAATACCTATTGTATGTCAGCTGCTGTAATGAGGGGTTTCTAAGTGCACTCTTATTTAAAATAGACACACTCTATTTAAATTAAACACACACACACACACACACACACTGTGATATCTGATATAACAACACAATCCTTTGTGGAGAAGGCGACAGACATGAACATTTATTGAGCTCCTTCACACTTTGGGCTCTTTGGTATTTTGTATTTTATCTCCTAATTGCTCAGGCCAAAAACCTCGGAGCCACCCTTGACTTCTCTGCTTTTTCAGACCTCCATATCCCATGTGCAAGATGCAGTGGTAAACCAGATATGCAGTATCCTTGACTTCGAGGAGCTCACAAAATGCGGGAGCCTTAACAGGCTTTGTGCACAAGGGGTTGGTGATGCCTACTTTGCAGGGCCATTGGAGAGATTAATATGCACCAGTCTGTAGGGAGATTGCTCATCTCACCCTGAAGAAGTGTTAATCATATCATCCCATGCTACAGGTGAGGAAACTGAGGCCCAAGACCACGCGGGCAGTGACTGGTGGAGCCAGGGCGTAGGACAGTCTGGCTCCAGAGCCTGTTTAATGGCTGTGCTATCTTAAGTGACCTCAGCGGGTCTCAGCTTGGTTCAGTCAAGCACTTAGCACAGTGTGGGGCATATATCCGCACTGGCCCAATGGGGCCTGGCCTTTTTGTTGTCTCTGTGGCTGGAGCTAGAGGCAGAGAGGACTTCCATGGCAATTATTCATGGGCTGGCTCAGGCAGGGAGAGGAGAAAAGGGACTGAGGAGCGAGCCCCAGTCTTTGAGATGCTCAGCATGCTCTGGAAGCTGCTCAGCCCCACATGGAAAGGCATTTTGACAAACATCTTTATCACCAACATGAAAGAGACTCTTTTGTGCCATGAGATTGGCGCTCTGGGCCTGGCTTTCCAGCTGTCTCTTCCAGTGGCCAAAAGCAGGGAAATTTAACCCCTTCCTTTTCTCCACTTCTGAAACCCTTTCCATTTGGTTCCTCTCAGCCTATATTTATGCAGCCACTAGTGCATGCACAGCACAGTGCCAGCCTCACAGGGGACACAAAAGAAATGCATGCAACCCCCGCCTTCCAAGACAGTAAGGGCTCCAAGATAGGCTTGCAATTTAGACACACCTGGCCTAAGTCCCAGGTCCATTATTCACCAGCTAAGCAACTTCAGATAAGTGACTTAACCTCATGAAACCTCAGTTTCCTCATTTGTAAAATAGAGATAATAATAATAATAATAATAATAATAATAATAATAATAATAATGCCATCTTCCTCAAAGGCTTGTTATGAGCTAATGAATATAAAGTGTACAGTACACTTTTGAATGGAATTGCTAATTTTATCATCATCAGAATGATGGTGGTGATGATGCTGATGGTGGTGACTGATGGTGATAAATGGTGATGATGGTGACTGTGGTGCTGATGCTGATGATTATGGTGACAATGATACCGGGTAGTGAGCATCGTGACACCCATTGTGATGACACTCATAGTGGTGATGATGCCTCGTATCATCCTTGTGATTGTGACGATAGTGATGGAGATGGCGTTGCTGCTGCTTCTGGTGGTGGTGATGATCCCATGACCGTGATGGTGATGATAGTGATGGAGATGCTGCTACTGATGCTGATGATGGAGATGATGGTGGTGATGGAGATGATGATGGTGATGGAGATGATGATGGTGATGGAGATGGCGTTGCTGCTGCTTCTGGTGGTGATGATGATCCCATGACCGTGATGGTGATGATAGTGATGGAGATGCTGCTGCTGCTGATGATGATGGTGATGATGGTGATGGAGATGATGATGGTGATGATTGTGATGATGGTGATGGAGATGATGCTGCTGATGCTGCTGATGCTGATGATGGTGATGATGGTGATGGAGATGATGATGGTGATGGAGATGATGATGGTGATGGAGATGATGGTGGTGATGCAGCAAAGACACTAAGCTGAGCCCCAACTCATAAACACCAGTTTTATGAAGTATACTCACATGGATTGAGATAGATCTGGGTTCAAATATGAACTGCACCATATTTTCAGCTGTGTGATCTTGGGAGAGGCTTTCAACCTTTCTGAGCTTTAGGTCTGCCATATGTAAAATGCTGATGACTGGCCCTAGTTGTACAGTTGTTTCATATCCAGATAGTGATGTAGGAAGGTACTCAGCAGAGCGACTGGTACTTGCGATGGTTTGACTATGGTTTTTCCCCACCAAAACTCATGTGGAGTTTCGCCTCCCAGCCCATCAGTTTTGGGAAGTGGAGCCTAGTGGCAGGTCATGGGTGCAAAGCCCTCATGAATGGATCAATGCTTCTCTTATGATGGGAAAGGGTTAGCTATTCCCGGTGTTTGGCCACCTTTTCTCTCTTTCACTCGCACCCTCTTGTCCTTCTGCTTTCTTTCGTGAATTGAAGTAGCACAATCCTCACCAGAAGCCCAGCAGATGCAGACACCTGACCTTGAACTTCCCAGCCCCCAGAACTATACAGAAAATAAATTTTTTAAAAAATAAATTGATCAGTCTCAGGTATTCTGTTATAGCAAGAGATAAGGGATGAAGACAGTGCTCATTAAAAGGTATTCTTTTCCCTTACCTTTTCTTCCTCATAGAATTTCTTATTAAATCCAAAGGAATAGTATAACATCAAGAACTTAGGTCCTGAAATCTTGTTGCTTGGCCCCAGAACTCATTTTTCCAAGACAAGTCTCCTCAGAGCTAAGGAAAAAGTGGCTCTCTCAGGAAATCCACAGGAGAACAAATGCATCTATGCCTTATGTGACCCAGAAAAGGTCTGGGACCAAGGCAGTATTAAGTTCTCTCTCTCTTCTTTCCTCTCTGGCCTGGAGAAACCTCTTTTTTTCCAGACTTTCTCTTTTCCCTTGGCCTTACAGTGGAAAATGGCACCCTCTGGGCTTCTGAATTTCTGTGTTCTCAGTTTAAGCAGCCAACAGAATTTCTCTCTCTCTTTTTTTTTTTAGTTCTGCCCCGGTTCTTGAGAGGGAGAACCTGATTGGTCCAGTTCTGGTGAGGGAGGCAGCCTCCACTGTCGAGCATTGGCTGGGAGTGTAGAGTGGAGGGTCCAGAGAGAATAATGCAGCTGCCAAGGGCTTGACCAGAGTGTGAAGTGAGGGTTGTTCCTAAAGACAGAAGACAAACACCAGACAAGTCGCTCACTACAGCTCGCCTGAGACTTATTGCACACTTCCTGGGAGCCAGGCGCAATGCTAAGTGTTTCACATGCGTTATTATTGAATCCCCCAGTCCTTTGAATGGGATTTTGCATTTATCTGCATTTCAAACATAAGTAAACTGAGCTCCTAGCAATGTAGCAACGTGCCCAAAGTCACCCAGGTGTAAGTAGCAGAGTCCTCGGACTCCCCTCCTGCTATAGTTTCCCTGGGAGCTGTCTCCTGATTGATGTGCTCTTGCTCTTGGAGTCTGGGAGGACAGGAGGCTCCGTGCCTTGGGGAAACTCCAGCTGCCTGGCAATGATTGTTATAAAGTTAGAGCACCTGAGTTTTGATCACCGGGCATTAGCTATGCTGGTCAGACTCTGTATTCCAGAACTGCGTTGAGAAATGCAATTTGTAGCATCCCAGGTGGAAAATTTCTGATTCTCTCTGACGGAGGATGCCAAGGAGAATTGGTCTCTATCCTGGTGGAAACATAAACATCAATTCTGAGGACGAAGGGGGTGGGGGGCGGGGGAGAGACGAGGTCCCAGAAATTGATAGAAAGCGGACTGTTTGGCATCTTGAAATTAACCAGGACTCTCCCTGCTGCAGCCTCCCCAGGCTCTGTCTACCAGGTCTCTGAGACACATTTTTAATCCTCTTGTCATTTCTTTTGACCTGGAAAAGAATATAGATTGTTAGGTGTACAGGCTGTAGAATTTACACACAGGGAGAATTGACCTGTTGAGGGTGATGTGGCTGCCCGCTCACCCACCACATGGTTTTACGTGCAGATGATGGACGTGTGGAGGACATTGGTGGGGACAGGGCAGGTGCTCAGCTCATGTTCATTTTCTTTCTTTCCTTTCTGTCTGAGCAGATCTCATGCTGTTTGAGAGGATGGTTGTTGCTACTTCCAGCCAGCAGAGGGTGCTACGAATGCAACTGGTGCAAACAGAAGAGAGGCCATTCTAGGAAGGAGGAAGTAGTACCCTAAAATGAAAAACCACACTATGTGGGAAGCATATTGGTGTTCTTCCAGGAATCAGCAACCAGATGTTAAACACTCATTATACACTTGGCCCTGGCCTTGGTGCTAGAGGAGATACCATAGACCATATTATCCTCTACCTCCACTAGGTTTAGTAAAGCAGAGCCTTCAACTTACAAGGTTAAGGGGAACAAGGGTAATAAAAGCTGTAAAAGAAGAGCTACCACTGAGTAAGCACTCATATGCCAAGCACTGAAAGAAATGCTTTTCATACATCATCTCACTTAATCCAGCAAGCAAGCTTGGCATGTAAGTAGGTATTTTACAGAAGAGGAAACAGGCTTATGAAGAGGTGAAGTTAGTACTTTTTTGGATGGCAGATGAGAGTTTAGAGTGGGTCTACATGGCTTCAGAACCCGTGCATTCAACTTCAAACCACAGGGGCTTTGACAAGTAGTTTAGGCAATAAAGAATTGTGACTCTGGGGGTTGATTAGAATAACTGTTCTCTCATCTGGATGCTGTAAGTACCCCAGGGCATTTGTTATTAAGATTAAACCCTGTATCTCTTGGCAAGCAGATTTAGGATGCTGTAAGGTAATTGCGGGTCTCTAAGAGCGTGTATGAAGCAAAGCAGCATGGAGCTCCCCCACCTACCCATACTCTTCTCTCACGTCCTTCAGAGTAAGAGGGACAAGGACAGAGGCTCAAAGTGAGAGAAATCTGACCTTATGCATTTCCTCCCCAAGTAAACAAAGTCTGGTGCTTCCCCAGCCCAACATTTGCACATGAATTTGATATTAAAGAGCTTAAATAATGCTTCATATTCATAAGGGTATTAGTTAGCTATCTACTCAGTCCAAGTTTATTTCTCCAAAATATTCAGGATGGCTTACAAGCATGCATGAAAAGCAGCAGAATAAAATAAATGAAAATTAAGACAAATAAGACAAAGGAGGGAAACAATCCAGAAAAATTAGATGGGTTCAGGAAAGAGATGAACGCTTGGAATACATGGCAAATCGCACTGTGCTGTCTGCAGCTTCCGGCAGCCAGCGCCAGCAAGCAGGCGTGCACATTAAAGAATGTGCAGAGGTTACAGGGCACCAAGGCCTGGTGGCTCAGGACACACATGTCTGTGGTTGGTTCTGAGACCAAGGAGATATTTATTTTGCTCCTGGAGCCTCAAAGTGAAGGCACCATGGAGTGATGAGCACTATTCTCAATGACGTCCTTATAGGAACATGGATTTCATTTGTCTGTTTCATACTATGTTCCACCAAAATGTGACTCAGAGAAGTAGGTCCTAGAGAGAGGAGGAAACATGAGATGCCTGTAGTCTGCTCCATGGTGATGTATCAGACCATTAAGATTAGGTTATTAGAGACAAAAAGAGGAACTAGCTAAGGAGATGGTTCTCTTCTTGAAGATTACACAGGTAATGTGAACATTGAAGTCAGGTCTGGAAAATGGATTTAATAGTGCATGGCACTCCCAACTAATTAGTAGTGATTTGCTCCAATCAATAGGATGAGAAGCATTGGAAGCTGAGTCTGGGCCGAAAGTGTGCTGCAATTGATTAGTGAGGTCTGCCATGGGTGAGTGTCATCCTCTGTGCTAAGAATTTGCCATCTCAGGTTTGCACTGTTGTCATTTAAGACTCTAGCTCTGAAGGAAGTTATGTCACCTCAGTCATCATAGCCCCTTACTTCATGACAGTTTTGTTCCTAATTATCTCATGCAGATGGGTCTCTATTATTTTGGTTTACTTCCTAAATTAGCCAAATGCAGTATTTCAAGAAGCACCGGCACTTTCCCTGCCCCCTAATTAAATGAGATGGTGCATGTGAAACCCCTGGCCCATAGTAAGGATGCAGTAAACGTTTGCTCTTATCATTAGCAGTTGCTGTGTGTCTGATAATGAGGTCAGTGCAATAGGGCGGCCCCTGAAACAAAGGTTTCTGTCGGGAGATGCTGCATACATGGCCATCTCTTGGAGATTCATCATGTTCATTAAAGGCTCTGAGAAGTCTGGAACAAACTTGCTTCTCTATATATGTATTTAAATATGCACCATGAAAAGCTTGAAGAAACTATTGTGTAAGATGTTCTAGATCCTTTCTACCCAAAGCAGCAGCCACATCATCTGTAAGAAGCGCAGAGCCACAGGCCCTAGCCAGGACCTACAGAATCTGCATCTGTACATGTCAGCAAGACTCTCTGGGGGATTCACGAGCACATCACAGTGTGAGAAGCACTGGACTAGGAACCATTGCTGTGGCGACCCTGAGACCTACAAGCCAGACTCTCATCCCTCGAAGGCTCTCCTGATCTACCATACCTGTGGCCACTAAGGCGTAATGTAAAAATGGGTCCTTACCAGTCTGCTGCAGGCTGTGAGTGTCATTAGGACATGGGAGTAGGAAAACGAGTATGTACCTGCAAGAGGCTGAAGGCTTCCTGGAGGAGGTGAGCACAAAGCTGAGAATCAGAGGACCAGGATAGTGGGAAAGGACAGGGTAGGCATGTACACTTGAAAAGAAATACAAGGAGAGACCCCTGAGGTCCAGTTGAACCCACAGGCTTTGAGAACTCCAACCTGGTCTTCTCAAACAGTTCACTAACTTAGGATCATTTTAAGCTGACCCTTCTGGACTTAGTGGCCCTGAAGAGCAAGTGCAGGAGATGAACAACTCATTGCACCAAAGCCCCCTTGTCTGAGTTCAGAAACTCCTTCAGTTCCAAGACATCAAGGTCTAGGGCTGAGGAGCCTCTCTCTCAGGCCCCAGCCTCTTACAAGCACCCATGTGAGACTTGTGCAAAACGACCTTACTATTTTATTGAGCATTTACTATGCACTGACACTTTTCGCGTTTTTTCTCTGATCTTCACAAGAATCCTGTAGGCCTTACTTATTTATAAGTGCATCTCACCGCCTGTTGACTCTTGAAGGCTTCTAGATCATCTGACTAATGCTGAAAATGATGATGCAAAGTCCCTCCACTTGGAATGTTACTATCTAGGTGTCTGGGCAACACTGAGGTCCTCATTCTTCCAAGTTCTTCGGGGCACTGTGTCAGGCTCAGCAGTGATGACCCTGGAGGCTCGTTGAAGGGACTGATTTGTCTTGGTGCTTCCCATTCGGTGGCCTCTCCCTTCCATTCAGAGTAAAAATGTTGGGTGGCTAGAGATATGGTGGGTGTTTATAAGTCTTCTAAAGGTCATTAATTTGCATCAGTTTATTAGGAGCTGGTTCCTTAGAATCCTGTTAAAGGATTATTTGCAAGATCTGTTTTCATTAGCATTCAGGGCTCAGGTTTCTGCTAAATAATGCTGCGGTGTGCCGGCTGGAGAGAGAGTTTATCATCTGTGGGAAAATGCACTAATCAGGGTACAGAACTGGATTAACAAGCAGGAGATGAGGGCAGTGGTCCAGTTTCAAGAGGGGCTAAAACATTGCTGGGAATAATAAGGTAGAGAAAACTGCTGGTCAGAATGCCTCCCAGGAAGACCCCAGCATGAGGCTGGAAGGAATGCGTGGCCAAGCTGTTTGATGGGCTGTGCCGCCTGCTGCCCAGGGGAGCACGTTCAGCCACCTTCTGGGTACGTGGGCCTCGTCGCTCCGCTGGACTTCTCCCAGTGGACCGTGCGAACGTGGGGCTAGAGCTAAGTTATCTAGGCAGCGGAGGAGAACGTTTAGTGATTTACACATGGCTTTTCATAAACGCCTGTTAGGTTTGTTCCTTCACTAATTTATCCATTGCTTTAATCAGTCATTCAATTGTGTGTTCAATAAGTATTTATCCAGCTCCTGATCTTCCTGGAACCATGGAATATTCTAGGTATTGGGGATGGCACAATGACCACAACAGACAAGATTCCCATCTCCGAGGAGTGTTCTAATGAGGGTAGGGGCAGACAATAAACAAACAAATAAACAGGATAATTCCAGGTGGCACCAAAGGACAGGGTGACCAATGACCTATGAGCCAGGCGTGGTGGCGCACACTTGTAATACCGGTACTTGGGAGGCTGAGACTGGAGGATCTGGGTTTGTGGCCAGCCTTAGCTACTTAAGCTCTCCACAACTTAGTGAGACCATTTCAAAATAAAGAATAAAGAATAGGGCTGGGGCTATAGCTCTGAGGTAGAACGCCCCTGGATTCTATCCCCAGTACCACAAAAAAAAAAAAAAAAAAAGGATGAAGACAAGTCCCTGGGCCAGTAGGTTCTCTCTCTTGGGAAATTAAACTGGGCAGATGAACAAAGTTGGTCAGTTCATAGCTATTGAAGAAAAAAAAAATCCATCTCTCTTCTGTCAAGTCTACCATGGCCCATTAAAATAACAATTTCCACCCTTTGGGAAGTGCTGAGGAAGGCATCAGCCTGCCCCTCCTCTCTTCCTCTCTACCCAATGGGAGTGAACGCATGGTCTGTTGGTGAAGTTGGAGACAACACCTGAATGTGGCCAGTTCCGTCTCTTCTTCAAGCTCCAGTTTCCAAGTTGCCCTGCCATAAAGAGCATCCAAGGGTGGGTGTTGTAAGATGGCCCGCCCGCCACATCCCTGCAAGTCTCACCTTGCTGAGCAGGTGTGGGCCAGACGGTCAGAGTCCACACCCTTTGCTCGGTAAATTCCGAGATTAGATCTGCAAGGAAGGAGTGCCCTTCCTGCCTTGGGTCGCAGGTCTGGGCTGTCTTCACCAGCCCGGCCTCACCACCTCTGAAGGTGCCGTCTCCATTCTGATTTGACTCTTTTCACTATTTATCCATTAGATCAGAATCCACAGGGGGAAAAGATGTGATTTTAGGCTTAGAAATCTCAAGGAACCAGAGAGTTGTACAAAGAGAAGAGAGAGAGTGACAGAAGAGGGAGAGGGAGAGGAGAAGGAGAGAAAAGGAGAAGGAGAGACAGAGGGAGAGGGAGAGAGGGAGGAAGGGAAAGAGAGCAAGTGAGCAAACAAGCACACAGATGAGTTGTATTGGCAACAGATTTCCAGAGGAAAGGTACAAAACCATTCTGTGGGACAGGAAGCGACGAGATAACTCAACCAGCAGACCGCTTCTCAGATTTGGAGCCACCTGCGGAAGTCCCAGCGATGCCCTTCCTGTGGTGCAGTCCGGCTGGCTGCTGGGTCTCTGGGTCCCTAGAGACACCTGCCTCTGTTCCTACCGCCAGCACCTTGCCAGGAGCTTCCTGCTTGTATGAACTTGAGTGAATCCTTGGCAACCAGAAGAACCAGAGCAACAAGAATGAGAAGGCTCAATACCAAGCCTCCTCCATCCCCAGAGATTCCGGATGCTTCAACCAGCGGCCATTTTCTGAAGCCTGTGCCAGGTCCTTTTCTGGACCTTGGGAGTAACAAGAGCTACTATTTATGGTGTTTTCTATGTCTCAGGTGCTTTTTTCAAGCTCCCTTTAGTCCATCTCATCTTCATCACACAATTCCATAAGTGAAATTATTCCCACTTACACACGAGGAAATGGAGACTCGGAGCATTTAAGTAACATGCTCTGGGTCTCACAGCCAGTAAGAATCATGGCTTTTAATTGTCAAGAAAGGGAAGCCAGCTCCTCAGAGTCAGCTACCACGGTGGGCATCTGGAGCTCAGTCCCCTGGGGACACCGTGGGAGTCGGGTAGAACACATCCCGAGAGGCATCTCACTGAGGGGTGAGGAAATTGGACGTCTGTACCCAGTTCTGTTGGACATTGGTGGAGCCCTGCTTATGGCCCGGGGAGGGGGCAAATACTAATCCCCTGGCACTTCTGCCCGGCATGGAGGCAGCGAAGCTGACTCCACCAGCAAGAGAAGGCCCTCTGGTAAAGAGCTGCAGGTAAAGGCTGGGCGTGTGGGGAGTTCCTACAGGCGGATCTAGAAGGTGAGCACAGGTGACTTGGCACCTTGGCCACTCTGCCGCAGGAGTAAGGCCCTGCAGAAGGTCACGTGGGGAGGACAGGTAGGAGCCTGATGTGCTCAGATTTGATGGAGCAGGTGGGAGCACAAAGCAGAGAGAGCTGATCCTGCTGGGTCAGGAAGGGGCTCTAGGCGGTGACCTGGGAGCTTATAGGATGAGCTGGCAGGTTGGGCACAGAGCTAAGGGGCACAGTCACCATTGAGCTGACAGGGAACCATAATGAAGGTCTTTCGAAGGGCCTGGGAGTTCACACGAAAGATCTGAACTTGACATTTTAGAGTATGGCGTGGATTGTAGGAAGTTGAGTAACTTTGTTATACCATGCAGCATTAGGTGGTGGAGACAGAATTTGAAATGAAGTCTGTCTGGATTGTGTGTGTGTGTGTGTGTGTGTGTGTGTGTGTGTGTGTGTGTGTGTGTGTTACTGTGGACCCCTCGGGACATTCTACCTCTGAGTTATACCCCTAGCCTTTTTAAAATTTTGTTTGGAAACAGTTCTCACTAGGTTGCTTAGAGCCTCACTAAGTTGCTGAGGCTGTCCTTGAACCCATGATCCTCCTGTCTCAACCTCCCAAGTACTGAGATTACAGGCGTGCACCACCACACCTGGCTGTGTGGATGTTCTAAATGCTACCTCGACCCAGTTTTCAATCCCTGGCTAGAGGCTGGTCAAGCTTCCTTCCCTTCTTGAGCACGAATTAAGTCTACACCCCAAGCAATTCCTTGATGGGGCTGTCACATGCCAACCGCTAGACACTATACACCAGCCCCAGACAACTGGAGACAGTCCGTTTCCCTGGAACCTGAGAGATTACTTGAAGTAGCCAATCCACAGGGAGTCAACTAAACCTCCGGAGTCCCTCCTACAGTCTGGCTTGTCCTTGTCCTCTCCCGGTGCAACCCATTGTGTGACCCTGCATGGTGACCTGCTCGCTTTTTCTCCTCTAGGAGCGTCCTGCTCTTGTGTCCCAGTCAAGGTGTTCTCTGAATCTCGACTCAAGCAGTACTGGGAAAGTTGTTCGCCTCCTTGAGCCTTGGTTTTTTTCATCCATAAAATGGGGTCAATAACCCATACCTTAAAATGGACCAGGGAAAGAGGAGAAAAGTAATTCATGTAGTCAGAGCCTCTAGCACGGGAGAGGAAGCCAGCCTCCTCTCCTCTTCACAAAGGGCCAGCTTGGGCAATCGAGAGCACAGACAAGGAAACCTTGGGGGCTTGACAAGGGTAGGGAGGCTTCTCCATGACCTGGAGATTGCAGAATAAAAATCCCACCTATTTCATCCACCCCGAAGACTCTGGCCCAGTCTTGTAAACATCAGCACAAGAGGCTCTCTGAGTTTGCATGGGGGAGTCTCGGGAGATGCAGGGGAGACCCTTAGATGAACAAATGTTATTCATGAGGTGTGTGCTGTGCTTTGCACTTTTGGCACCTGCACACCTATTTTCTCTTGGTCTGCAAATTCCAGAATACAGCTAAGCATGCCCGTTTGGCTTCAGAGATGTTTGTGCTACAGGGCAGGAAACACAATACAGCCAAATGGCTCTGGGGCCGGGGAGGGGAGGACTGCAAATCGCAGCCCGGAGCCCCCTCCCATAGTCCCGCCCGCACACACGCTGGAGAGGAAGATTCTCACGAGACCATCAAAATGAAAAACACCAGCCTATTTTCCATGCATGGGGGGATGCGGACACATCCGGAATCAGCTATTCTGCAACATGTTTGTCCAGAATCTTATATCTAAATTATGTTCCTCGAAATTTAATAAATGAGTTTTAATAGAATGCATTCAAGCAGCACTGATGAAATCTGTCGTGGAAAATATCACAATTTCATTGTTTTTATACCACCTCCTTGGAACCTGCTTCTTATTATTTCCACGCCTCCCCCGTTCCCTCCTACTTTCAGCCTTTTAAGTTTTTAGCTTAGCTTCAGAGTCCAGAGAAGCCTCTGGGGGTTCCCTCCCTCCCTCTCTCTCTCCTCCATTACCCATAGCAGGGAGGGGCTGGCTGCATTGATCTAACCCATGCAGGGAGTAAACAAAGTTGTAAACAGTTGTTTTAGAACCTCGTTGGTTTTAGGTGAAGAATCTCTGTATTTGGGTTGTCCCGTGTACCTAGATGCCACAGTAGCACTTCGGCCGCAGGGAAAGGTGTTGGACCCTGCAGCTTTCATTTACGAGCAGTCACCAATGTCACAGAAACCCAGGGCTGGAAGGGACACATAAGGTCATCTCAGCCACAGAGAGCCTCTCTTCCGGGCACCTTGCTAACAGCTTTACATGATGTTTAATCCTTAACACAACCCTTTGAGATGGATCTTATGTCACGAATTAGCAGAAAGGAAACCAGGGCTCAGAGTGGTTTAGTAACTTTTTAAAGTCCCACAGCAGCAAGAAGTGCAGACAGGATTTGAATCAAAGGCCCATAGCCTTAGCTTCCTTACAGCACTGCTCTCTGCTGTCTCATTTTACAGATGGGGAAACTTAGACTCCAGAGAATGAAGTATTGTAGTTATGGTTATGAAGTGTTATGGTTATGGTTATGAAGGTCCTGGTTAAAAGCCAGGATTCCACTGGTCAAACTCATTTGCTGTATCACCTTGGGCAAATAACGTACCTTCTCTGAACCTCAGTTTCTGCATTTATGAAATGGGCTTTTGAGCTGATGGGAGCAACAGATAAGACGTGCTTAGCACAGCTTGTCACAGAATAAATGTTTGATAACTAGGAATTGAAGAAGAAAGGACAGACTCAAGGTCAGTTAGAATGATGTGTGGCTCTGAGTCGCTGGAGACCTGACAAACTTGTCAGGGGTATTACTTGGTCCATGAAATGAGAGGCTTGTTGTCAGTGGCTCCAGACTTATCTGCGAGGACATCCTCAGGCTCCCAGCGCTCGTCTACCTTGCTGCGTCCAAGCCTCTCCCTCCTCACGGCGTGGCTCTCTTCCTCGTGGGGGTCGTGATGGCTGCTGCAGCTCCTGCAAGCATTTTGTCCACAACTCAGGCAATAAGAAGAGGCTGTGGCAAACCCCTTTCAAACTCTTGGAGCTTTGTCTTTCTGTTCCAGAAGACACTTGCCCTAGAGACTTGTGGATCCTCCCTGACGGTAACCATCCCTGGCTGCAAGGGCCTCTGGGAAGGGGAAGACTTGGTTCTCTTGCCTCTGTGGAGGAGCAAGGGCCATGCAGGACATGGTAGCACACGCTTGAAATCCTAGTACTTGGGAGGCTAAGACTGGAGGATCATAGGTTCAAGAAAAGCCTCAGCAACTTAGTAAGAGGCTGTTTCAACATAAAAAATTAAAAGGGCTGAGAGTGTATTGGAGGTAGAATGCTCCTTGGTTCAATCTCTGGTACCAAAAAAAGAAGAAAAAAGGAGGGCTAGGGATGGCTGGTGTCTGTGCACTGGTGTCTGCTAAATGTGTGTCTCAGTTGGGATTTGAACCCAACTCCTACGGAGGCTCCAACCTCCGGCTTTACCACAGCTCCACTCTTCTTATTGTCTGTTTGTGGCTCCATTGCACATGGGGACACTGAGATACCAAGAGGAGTGGTGGCTGACCCATTGTCCCTGACACAAGCTGGAGCGAGTGCCGGTTTTCCAACTTGTAGGCCAGCCTTTCCATTGTTCTGAGGGACCTTGCCAGCACAGATTTTACGTCGTCTACATAAATTGGAAGCTTCTGGTTCTAAACCAAGGAACTTACCTGCAAAGAAATAGCCGAGGATGTGAGGGGAGTTGGAGGGCAGAGTCATTTCAGGGTCAGAGCTGGCCTTGGGCGAAAATCCCTCCATAGCCCTCTCCAGCTTCCCTCATAGCCAGAGCCTGTGGACAGCTTCTCAATGCCTCGGACCATCGCCCACCCCGTCCCCCTCTTGGGTTCCTTGACCAGATCAAGTGCCATTCCCATGTCTGCCCCTGGCCTCATCTGTGGGATTTTGCTTGCTGTTCTCCAAGGAAGCACTCTTGTCCCACACTCCTGTAAGCATCCAAGACACGGGATGAGTTAATAAGTGCGCCTTGCAAACCCACGCTGGCTGCTCAGGTGAAGTCCTTTCTGACAGAGGCCTTCTCAGGCCAATTCTGCCATCTGAGGATGACTCCTCCAGGGGAGGTTCCGGGCCAGTCATAAGTGCCGGGGTGGGCCTATTTTAGGAAGTCTTAAGAGCTCTTAGATTCCCCATCTCCTGGTTCATTGTCAACTTGCAATGTTCCAGCTGAGAGGTTGCGACAGGATGTAGAGGGACTGTCCCCTGAAGGATGTCTCCCTGAAGTGAATCTGGAGGATGGGGTTGAGCTAGGGGTGCATAGATAGTGTCCGCAGCTGTGTGGTGAGAAGCCGGATGACACTAATGCAGACTGGGTGGCCAGGTGCATTTGAGGGACCCAGAGACTGAGGTGTGGATGGATGAGCTGTGCACCCCCGGACAGCAGCGCGTCTCTCCTTAATGTGTGCCTCTGCCATGAGCATGCAGGAGGATTGTTACCTGCCACACCCCCGATGGCTTGGTCACTTGGTGGAAATTCTGTCTGAAGGACCTGGGATCTGAGATATGTTGTGAAATAGGATGTTAAAAAAAAAAAAAAAAAAAAAAGACAAGCTGGGCATGGTGGTACATGCTTGTAATCCCAGTACTTGGGAGGCTGAGACAGAAGGATCACAAGTTCAAGGCCAACCTCAGCTACTTAGTGAGGCCCTCCACAACTTAGTGAGACCCTGTTTCTAAATAAGGAATAAAAATAGGGCTGGGGGTATAGCTTGGAGGTAGAATGCCCCTGGGTCCCAGTACCGCATAAAAAAAAAAAAAAAAAAACAATGACAACTCTTTCTGTATATTTCTCAGCCTAGTAGTTAGCAGCAAGTCTCTGTATCTCGTGTGTGGCTCAGAACTCTACTATGTTACTGCCTGGCCTTAGGAGAAATTATAAACATAATCTTGGGTGGCTCATTATGAGTCTTGAATGAGATAACATACATTTTTTAAACACTTGAGATAACATACATTTTTTAAATACTTGGCACATACTGGATTCTTATATTAGTCGGGGTTCTCCATGGAAACAGAACCAAGAGGTTATTTATTTGTTTAAGGAGTTAGCTCACATGATTCTGGAGGCTGACAATCCGGAGACTAACAGTTGTAAAGCTGGAGAGTCAACAGTGCTCTGGTCCAAAGATGGTGGTCCTGAGACCCAGAAGAGCCGATGCTTCACTTGAAGTCCAAAGGCAGGAAAAACTGATGTCCCAGCTGTAGGCAATCAAGCAGGAGGCGTTTCTCCTTAGTCCTTTTATTCTCTTGAAGCCTTCAACTGATTGAATGTGGCCCTCTCACGTTAAGAGGGCAGTCTGCTTTTTGCAGTCTCCTGGCTTGAATGTTAACCTAATCCAAAAATACCTTCAGAGACATACACAGAAAAATGTTTTTCCAAATGTCTGGGAATCCTGTGGTTCAGTTGAGTTAACAAATAAAATTAACTATTTTGATGTTGAATAATTATTAATCAATATTGTTATTTTTATTGTTTAGACTACACTTTGGCTTCCTTATCTCTAGCAGGAGGATGAAAATTCTGATCCTGTCCAACCCTTGAAGATGTTATGAGATAATGTTTATGGGGTGCTTGGTGTCTTTAAAGTGTGGCTTCAGATATAGCCAAGTGTAGAAGACACGGGATTGGCCCAAATGACCTCTGGAGGTCCCCTTTGCTTCTGGAATTCTGTGTTCATCAAAGGACATCAGTTGTTTGCTAAGCGCTGCCCATGTATTTGGGGATGCACAAGAGAATAATAATTTCTACTCTTAGGAAATTAAAAGTCTTATTAGGAGAATAAAATATGTAAGAATCCACATGAGCTTGGATTCCTGGCTGTTCTTAGTGGAGGCTGGGTAGATGGCAGGTACAATCTCATGTTTTCTTCTTGTGCACACAGAAGATCAAACTTCCCAGGTTCCCTTGCATTAAGTAAGAGTCACATGACTGGGTTTTAACTAATCAAATGCTGGGGTCTTTTTGCAGGTTTCTCCACGCTCCTCTCTCTACTCTTCTGCTATGACTGTGGAGGTCATGGATTGAGATGTCAGTATTCCATGATGAAAAAAACCTGGATCCCTGCGTCATCACTTGGAGGAGAGCCACCAGGGACGCTTCCTGATCTGTATCCAACTGTGAGGTGAATGAGAAATAAACCCTATTTGAGGCCATTGAAATTTGGGGTTGAAACTGCCCTTCCTTGTATCTGTTTACATTTACTAATTTGTACTGGAGTCTTTTGGAGAACAACAATAACAGTTTTCAAGTCTGGCATTTAGACATAGGAAGCATGTACGATTGTGGGCATTTAGACATAGCAAGCATGCACGATTGTGTGGTGAGAGAGGAGAGGTTCGACAAGAAGGAGTTATAAAGTGACCACAGGACCCATTTAAGTAAATCTGCTGGTAGGGAAAAAATTCAGTGATCACAGTGGCTGGGTCCCAGTTACAGGTTGGAGAGAAAGAATAGTTCTGCAAACATGGGTGGCTCTTACTTTTATCATCCTGGACTTTGCATTTTGTATTGTAAGAATGCAAGGTGTGGCAATGGTGTGATCCCAAGCCCCGTGGTCCTCCTGCGGGGCTGGGTGGTGGGTAAATTGTGCACGGCAGTAGGGAAGTTGGTGCTGTCCAAGGGAGCTCTGTAAACAGCACTGTAGCAGTGGTGGTATGAAACAGCAGCTTTTAGGAATGCCAAATACACATGAAATATCAGCTCCTAGGGGCTTCTGGTTTGGAACAGGAGCCTCTAGATCTGCTTGGGGGTCCTGTCAGTTATGCAGGTGGGAAGCAGCTAGTTGCTGGGGAACTGGAGTCTGCCCACTCCTGGGACTGCGTTTGAGCACACCAGCTGCAGAGTCTTGGTCATGCTCAAGGGACGATCCACACTAGGCAGCATATCCACAAATGCACAGCTAACACAAAGATGTCTCAGCAGAGAGATACCAGGGGAATTTATAGCAAAAGAAACACCAGGACACTGGCGGACTCAGCCTTGGTGCCCGAGGACACCAGGAGTTGGACCATAGTGCTAAATCATTGCAATAACGCCCAGCTGGTAGGAGCCCCTAACTCCTCTCTCTCCCTTGCTCCAAACTGTCTGTCTCTACAGACCCAGCTCTCCACTCCCTTCTGCTGCCATCTCTCTGAGGGAAATCCCAGCCCTCCCACAGCACAAGTATTCTACCTCTCACCAATTTTTAGCTGCTTAGAATATGATCACGAAGGGGAAAATTCAATTTTTTAAAAAAGACATAGCTGTAACTGATTTATTAATAGCCTATAATGCTGGTAATAGGCAATCTATAAGTCTGTTCGTAAGAATTTATAGGGCAAATATTCCAAAACCATATTAAAGACACCACTCATAAATGCCTGCAAGCCTCAATCTATTAGCTTAGGTGGTGGGAGAATATCATTATCTGCAGGAAAACAAACAGAGATCCAGCCCCCAGCTCTGATTTCCTTAGATGCTCCAAAAAGCGCACAGTAAGTAAGCAAGTTGTATGACATGCCGAAGGCAAAAGTGTCCTGTGCATAGAAATCAGATGCTGGCTTTCTTAATGCTTGTGCATTTGTGTGGGAAAGAGCCGGAGCTTGGGGTAATGCAACAAGGGGTCAGGATGTCTTCACTGGTGGGGGTGGGGCTGGAGAGAGGCAGAGGCAGGGAGCTAGGCCAGCATCAGGGCCGTTTCCTTGCTGCTTTGACTAATACTTTAAATAATTCTGAGTATAAACGTAAAACATGCTTCCTATAGAATAGTTGACAAATATCAGCAAGTATTAAAAAAACAGGAAAACAATGACCCATGTTCACGCAGCCTTGGGCAACCCTCTTCTCTGAAGTCGCTCTTGCCTACAGAGCACTGAGCAGGTCACTTGTATCAGAATTGCACCAGAGATGCAATTAAAATGAAGACTTCATTGACAGGGAAGAGTCCCAGGTCTCACCCAGATGTACTGAATCAGATTATCTGGAGGGAGGGCTCTGGCATTCGTATTTTTAGCAAACTCTCTCCAGGAAAGTTGGAGTAAGGCACGCCAAAGCTCGAGAATTTTGCTTTTTAAAGTGATTGTAATTTTAATACTGGTTCCCAGATGCCAGTTCTCAAATTGGTGAACTCTAAATCACTTGAGTGTGACTTTGTACTGGCTAATCAATCTTTCCCCCATCCCCTCCTCTCCTCTACCCTCCCTGTCTACTCCTGTAAGTTCAGGGTTTTTTTTTGTTTGTTTTTTTGATTCCACATATAAACAAAATCACATGGTGTTTGTTTCTCTGTGTTGTCACAAAAGTCATAGCTGGCCAGGAGAAACAAGTTCTAGCATACTCTTACACAGAAAAGTGATGATAACTAACAATTGAATGGCATAATTCAAAATAGCTAGAAGAGAACATCACAAAAACATTGATAAATATTTGTGAGAATGGTTAGTTTAAATATTCTGAATTGATCATTATACAATGTATACATGTACTGAAACATCACACTGAACCCCATAAAGCTGCATGATTGTTATATGCCAATTAAAAGAAAAAGACAAAAACTACTTGAGGAGAACATTACTCACAATCACCCAAAGGTGAAAATAACCTAGGTGCCCATGGGTGGATGAATAGATTAACAAGTTGTGGTTTTTCTATACAATGGAATATGGTGCATTCTTCCAAACAAACGAGGCCCTCAAACATGCTACAGGGTGGCTGGACCTTGAAAGCATTATAGTGAGAGGAGGATGTCAGACACAAAGGAACCATACTGTATGATTCAGTTTGTGCAAAATAATTAGGATAGGCGCATCTGTGGAGACGAAAGGCATATCAGTGTTTGCCAGGAGGTGGAAGAGGAGAGAGTGAGATATAGGTTTCCTTTTGGGGTGATGAAAACCTTTGGGGATCAGATAGATGTGATGACTATACAATGCTATGAATGTACTAAACACCACTGAATTGCACATGTTAAGATGGTTTGTTTTAAATTATGTGAATTTCATTTCCCCTAAAAACAAAAAAACCTTAATTTTAACAATCATTTGAGGAACCAAAAACAAAAATCTGGCTTTCTCAGGAGATTTTGTTTTAACATATCTGGGACAAGGCCCAGGACTCTGAACTGCAGAAGGAAACCTCAGCACTTCCTCCTTAGGCGAAGCCAGGTTCCAATGCCCCTATCTGAGCTGGAATTAAAACCACAGAGATCCAGAGAACAAGACAGGATCCGTCAAAAATTTAAGCCACTTGCAAAATCCTACAGTCCCTTTCTGTAACCCCTTCCTGCCTCCTTGGTCTCTGTTAAGGACTGAATGTTTGGTGCCTCACAAATATGTCGAAGCCTTAATCCAAGTGGGATGTATTTGGAAGTGGTGCTCTTGGAGATAATTAGGGTTGGATGAGACCACAAGGGTGGAGCCCTCAGGATGAGGTTGGTGACCTTAGAAGGAAGAGAGGTGGGTGCAGAGCTCTGTCTCTCTTTCTGTCTCTCTCTCTGTCTCTGTCTGTCTGTCTCTCTGCGTCTCCCTCTCCCTCTCCCTCTCCCTCTCCCTCTCCTCTCCCCACCATGCAAAGATACACATGATTCTGTTCTTTATGGCTGGATAAAAGTCCACTGTGCACATATACCACATTTTCTTGATCCATTCATCTGTTGACAGATACTAAGGCTGTCTCCCTGCCTTGGCTTTTCTGGACTGTAGTAAGCTGACTTTCATTCTTTTGGATAAATACCAAAGAGCAGTATAGCAGGGTCATGCGAGGGTTCCATTCCTAGTCTTTTGAGGAACCCCTATACTGATTTACATAGTGGCGGTACTAAGGTACTAATTTACAGTCCCACCAACAGTGTGTAAATGTTCATTCCTGATGATCGCCATTCTAACTGGGTGGGATGAAATCTCAGTGCTGTCTTGATTTCCATTTCTGGAGGCTTCGTTTCCCATTAGGGGGTTAATGTTCAGTCCCCAGAGAGCTCTTGGGGCAGTGGCCCTTCTGGTCATGTGAGTTCCATCTCTTGCAACTTCTGGATATTCCTCAGGAAGACCTTTCTTCAAACATGTGGGCTAATTACTCCGCTGTTTCCAGCAGGCCCTTGCTAAATGCCTTTCCAGATCTGAACGCAGCTTCCACTGTGGCCCGCGGCCGTAGGGGCAGCAAGGTATCTGGCTTGGCCTCTAGAAGGCTACTAGAGGAGTGGTCTGCTAAGAAAGAGAGAGCTGGCATCAGCCAGGGGTAGGGCCCAGACAGGAAAGGGCCTCCGTGTGTGTGTGTGTGTGTGTGTGTGTGTGTGTGTGTGTGCACGAGTGTGTGTGTGTATATGTGTGTGTGTTATTAGAACCCAGGGGCATTCTACCTTTGAGCTACACTCCCAGCCCTATTTTGTTTTTTTTTTTTTTGAAAAAGGGTCTTGCTAAGTTGCTGAGGGTCTCACTGTGAGACTCAAACCTGTGATCCTCCCATCTCAGCCTCCTAAGCTCATTACAGGTCTGAGCCACCACACTCAGCTTGTTATAGCTCTTTATAAAGTAAAATTCCAACAAGTTACAGCAACAGAAAAAAAGAGGATCCAAATTCATTACCCCAAACCAACCTCTGTTAACAAATACTGATTCCCCTCCCACTTTTACTGTAGATTACTTTTGTAATCTGTCTTACAAAACAAACTAAGCATCATACAATAAATATTTTACAGCAGGATTTTCCTTACTGCATGATGTTTGCTTGTTTGTGTCTATAACTGTTTATTAAGTGGCCACTGTGTGCCAGACACTGCTCTAGGTGTTGGAATACATTAATGAGCAAAAGACAAAGGGTCCCTGCTCCTTTAGGGAAAGCCAAGGTTCACATGCACCCCTCGAGACTGTAGGACAGGCCCCTCCATACGGTTTCTCTGATGTCGTCTCCTCCTCTAGCCCTCAGATCTAGCCACACCGTTCTTACACAAGTGAAGAGGTGAGCCCTGCCCCAGGGCCTTTGCTCTTCTGACCCCTTCACCACAAGCGCTCCTTGGACTTAGACGGCTCGTGTCCGTTTCTTCTGCTCTTTACTTCTCCAGCAATGCGTTCCCTAGCCACCCTATTGAAGTCCCCCCAGCCTACCCAAATATGTTTTTCTCTGCTTTAAATTTTCGCTTTAGCAGGTATTGTTGTGGGATAACCCGGTCCCACAAGTGGGTCCTTGGCATTCGTGATAAAAAGAATTTTAACACGTGCCATTTAGGAACAAAAAGTAGGAATTTATTTAGGAAAATAAGGGAAAGGGGAGAAAAACAGGTGAGCGGACATCTTCCTGTCCTGATGCGCTTCCCAGGTCCCAAGAGAGCGAGGCCTGGTTAACTTCTTCCTTTATAGGCTTTTAAGAGGGCTGGGCACAGAAGAGGTCTGGACCTCCTCCTTCTTCAGGTATTGGTGGGCGCAAATTGAGTCCTTCCTCTTTCTCAGGTTTCAAGATGGGTCTGCCCTTGGCTGTAAATTTTCAGTGTCCTTTGTCCTGGCTCTTAGGTGGGGGCAGGGCCTAAGGAACTTCCAAAGGTGGAATGGAGCCTGCCGCGCTTCAGTTTTAGGTGTTTATATTAAAGGGATATCTGTATTTTTCTTTCCCATTTTTCTCCTTCCTGCCTAATTATTTCTTCTATCCTACATCAGTATCACTAAGAGACTACACATCTTATTTATTTTCCCTTTTATTATTATGTTTAGTAGACTATAATTCCCTAAGGAGAGAATTTCTGTCTTTTTTGCTCATAGATGTATCTCCAGTGCCCAGACTTGGCACATACTAGTTGCTCAATAATGTTTGTTAAACTAATTGAATGAATGAAAACAAGGTGAGTTACATGTTTCCTAAAGTGACAGGTATAAATACCATCTTGGCTCAGTTTTTATTCCCTTGGCCACTGATGAGGCTGAACAGCTTTTCATATTTATTTATTGGCCATTTGTGTTTCCTTTCCTGTGAATTACCAATTTTTCTGAGTTGCATATTTTATTTTTATAATTTGTAGGCATTCTTTGTGTGCCTTTGCTTTTAACTTTGTTGATTATGTGCATTGCAAATATTTTCTGATATGTGCTTTATTTATTTTTATTTTTAAAAATATATGGTTTATCTTGTGGTGTAGATTTTTTTTTTAAGTTCTGTCTTGTAGAGCTTCCATTTCAGTGGGAAGAGACAATAGACAGATTTTAAAAATTAGTTATTTGTAATCCCAGCATTCGGGAGGCTGAGACCGGAGGATCTGGGTTCGCGGCCAGCCTCAGCTACCTAGTGAGGCACTCCGCAACTTAGTGAGACTCGGTTTCAAAATAAAGAATAAAAAATGGGGCTGGGGGTATAGCTCAGAGGTAGAATGCCCCTGAGTTCACTCCCCAGTACCGCAAAAAAAAAAAAAATTAGTTATGCCAGGTGTGGTGGTACACTTGTAATCCTGTCATGGGGTGCCGAATGTACCCCAAAAATAAGGTAATATAAAATCCAGGTTCTTGATATTGTGAAAAAAAGAATTTCAACACATATCATTTACAACATCTGGCAGGTTTAATTTAAGGAAAAACTGGGAAAGAAAAACTGGGATGTAGAGAAAAAAAAGGAAAAGGGAGACAGGGGTCCCCCATGACCAAGTCCTAGGGCATGTTTCCGATCAAGAGCAAGCGCCAAGAGAGGGAACACGTGGAGATCCAGGGGGTATATGAGAGGGCGGGGTCCTCATTTCCAGCCCCTCTCTCTCAGGTTCCAAGTAATCGATAGGTTGAGCTCCAGGTGAGAGCTGACTCCTCCTCCTTCCAGGTGTGTGCTGCTTAGGTGGGCTGGGCTCTTCCGGAATTTGGCGGTACGTCTCTCTTGGGCCGAAACAAAGAAAACTTCCCAGGGGTAGAGTTTTGGATTAACACTCTCCAGATTTTTAAAAGGCTAAAAACTATATTTTTATGAATTTTCCCGATACCTCCTTCTACCTAACATTTTACTTCTAAGCTACCTCATCAATCCCAGTACTTGGGAGGCTGAAACAAGAGAATTGCAGGTTTGAGGACAGCCTCAGCAACCTCGCGAAACCCTGTAAAACAGTAAAAACTGAAGGATGTATCTTGGAGGTAGAATAACCTTGAGTTCAACCCACAATACCACCAAAATATAAAAAATAAAAAAATAGAAATTAAAGTTGTACATGATACATACACACACGATATAAATGCTAGAAAGAAATAAAGAGGGAAGGGGATAAAGAGTATGCATAATTTTAAATAGAATGGTCAGGAAGACTCACTGAGAATGGCATTTGAGCAGGGACAAGGTGAATACATTTGTTAGTATTGCTTCAGTTGCAAGTTGCAGAAATTCCCTTGCTATTGTTAATTCACAGAAGCATTTGCTGGAAGGACGATGCTGGACTGATCCACAGACTCCCAGGACGGGTACATGTCTGGAATTGAAAGGTTGAAATGGAAAACTGAAAAGCAACTTGGAACCAAGCAATCTCTGCCTCTCATCCTCTCTGCACACTTGATTCCATTTTCTTGTCAGATGGAATTTCTCCGCGCTTAGTTTAAGTGGAGTACAAAAGATAGCTGCCACCAAATTTGTGCATTATAGGTCCTATTACACAGGAGGCTGATTTTCTTGGGTCCATTTTTGTGTTCCTGGGAGGTGGAATTTGATTGGCTCAGCTTGGATGAGGTGCTCATCCTTGGTCCAATCAACAGCAAGAATAGTAGTATTATATAAATGAGGCTCCCTGGAGCATGCTGCAGTGGATTATGGGTAAGGCGGTTGTAAGACCACCTTTTAAACACTGATAGTACATGTGTGTTTGTTCACGGGCAAGATACACACACACACACACACACACACACACACACACACAAGCACCCCCTCCCCCAACACACACTAAGCTTCTCATCTGTTCTCATCTGCTTCATGTGGAATTTCCACCTTGTCTTTACAATCAGCTAACTCTTGTTTTGAGTTTAAGAGATAATTGGCAGTGCTTTAGCAAAATCGAGGAGGAGAGGCATTTTCTTCCTGAAAGCACACTATTCCTTTGTATTCTTAAATCCTTGTCTTTTATGACCATTGGTGAGGCCGGCCAGTGATGCTAATCACAGCAGCCAGTCTCAGACTGTCTCCAGCTGACTTTAGCTCTCAGTTCTGCTGATAAGAATGGGAGGGAAGATTACTTATTTGGGATGGACAGGGGCCAGGAGCCCTTTGAGTCCTCCCCTCTCCTTTCTAATTCTGCCTCACCCCTGACTCACAGAGAAACTAGGGACACAAGGTAGGTATTACAAAATAGAGACCATGATGGTCCTCAGGAAGCTTAACAGTTTTAGTGGAGGAGATACTCAATAATGTATTATATCTCAATAATTCATTGAGACAGACTCAATGAATCTATGATTATAACTGGAGACGGTTCTGTGAAGGAAAGCAATGCACAAACTCAGGAAGGAAGACTAGACTGGGGAGTTAGAAAGGAGGCACCATTAGATTGATACAGAAAGGTACAGAGTCAACAGGTGAGGGAGGGGCTGGAGTTGGGAGAGGGCAGCCTCGGTCAAGGCCCAGTGATAGGACATCGGGCCCCAAGAGGACCATGTGGCTGGTGGGTCGAGAACGATGGGGGAAGTATTCTCAGAAGATAGACAGGGTGTGCCTCATGCATGGCCTTCGGAGCCCTCATGAAGATATTGATCTTTACGTGAAGAATAAAGGGACGTTAGTTATTTGACAGGTTGTAGGAGAACAACATGATCCTATCAGGGTTTTGAAAATATTCTCCGTCTAAAGATTAGGCTAGAACAGAGATGGGAATGTGGTACTTGGAGTTGTCCAGGCAAGAGATGACATGGCTTTGGTTAGAGTGGTTTAGGAGGAGACAGATTTGGCACATTCAAGAACCATTTGATAAGCCAGGTGTGGTGGCACACACATTTGTAATCCCGGTACTTGAGAGGCTGAGACAGGAGGATATGGGTTCGTGGCCAGCCTCAGATACTTAGTGAAGCTCTCCGCAACTTAGTGAGACCCTGTTACAAATACAGATTAAAAAATAGGACTAGGGGTGTAGCTCGGAGGTAGAATGCTTTGGGTTTAATCTCCAGTACTGCAAAAAATAAAAAAATAAAAAAAAGAACCATTTGATAAACAAAATAGACAGGGCCCAGTGATAGGCTAGAGAGAGAGAGGAAGAAGAAGAGGAAGGGGAGGGAAATTAAGAAGCGAAAAGATGAAGGAGAAGGAAAAGGGAAGGAGAGAGAGGAGAGGAGAGGAGGAGAGAAGAAATCTAGCCTGAAGATAGGTGTTTGGAAGTTGTTAGTTAATAAGTGGCAGTTTAGTTGTGGGCATGAATAAAACAACCTGGGGAGAGAATACAGTGAGCCTCAGTTTCCCTCACTAACAACTTAGTAAAACAGCAAAACCCAGTGTGTCTCCCTTTCTTCAGGACTCACTATAATCCCAACAGAACAGACCTCTTTCCTTTCTCCTTGGAGCAGGAAATAGGGTGTTTTAGAACACAGTGGATTTTGGGTGATGAGAAGCATTCCATATACAAGGTGTGTGTGTGTGTGTGTGTGTGTGTGTGTGTGTGTGTGTGTGTGTGTGTAATGGTTCCTGCCTCCCAGGAGCTTGTATGCACACAGGGTCAGATGGCTGGCTCTGACTGACTGGCATAAGTGGCTTGATGAGCCAGGGCCCGCGCCTTGTCAGAGCCCCTCTTGATGGGACTTCTAGGTCACACAGTTACGTCAGCCATCATGGAAAAGCCATGAGCTGCGTCTGTGTAGAACGATGCCACTCTGGAGCCCGGATGTCTCCGGAGAGTGGAGGAAGCTATGTGTCTCTTAGCAGGAGCACCACACAGGGCCCTGCGCCAGGGTGTGGAAACCTCGTGCGAGTACCTGCAGTGTGGCGTGTGGCTCAGTCTCTAGTCACTTAGAAAGCAGGGGGTGGCTGTATTGACAGCAGTAATGCAGAACAATGGCAAGGGGCCTAGGAAGACCCAGAACCAGAGAGGTTGATGGGGAGCCCTGCAGCCTTGAGGAAACGTATCTGAATTAGTGCTGGACACCTCGGCCAACATTAGGAAATACTAGTGCTAAAAAGACCAAAGACGGTCTGTTTCCTCCTGTATCTTTGGGCAGTAAGGTGCCCCATTGAAGCACCTCCAGGCATTAGTAGAAAGCAGGCTCACATGTCCCCAGCCTGATGGTAACTGGGTACACTCTGCTCATGGACATTCAGGTAATGTCGAAGTTTTATCATAATTAATGTGCTACAATGGGCGGCTGAGGGCTGTGTTGGCGAAGGTGGGAGAAGATGAGCTATTGATCTGGGTAGAGGTGATGAGGGGCCACATGTCATTGTGGGCTCGGAAACAGCTGCGGAGCATGATTCCAAGAGTGAAGAAAGCTGGGCTTGGTCGGCCTCTGGGCCTGCTGTCCTGTGAGGGTCTCTTGAGCGGAGGGTCACACCTCTCTAGAGCTGCCAAAGCCTCCTTTGTAAGTGGGAATGGTGGCAGGAGACCTACTTATCAGGACAATTTTCTCCAAGCAAGATGGATTTTCTCTCAGGATGACTGCTTCTTGCCTGGACAGCTGGCTTTGATTACTGCAGTTTAGGTGGAGACAGAGCTATGGAGACAGCTTTGACGTATACGGCATTGTTAAAGACACACATTTGAAAGCAGCTCGGCAAGGCGAAGTTTACTTTCTGCAAAAAGGGATCCTGCCATCATGTGCAAGAACAACATGGAGGAAGCTTGTTGGCGTTTTATTTTCAGCACGAGGCTTCTGTGCTGTGCTCCTGTTGGTGGGAACACAGCCTCACAATCTTTACGCCATTGGCTGAAGGGGGTGTCCGGGGAGGGGTTAGCACTCACAATTTCCGGGAAATGCTATCTTTGCAAAAGTATAAGCACATGTAAAGCTACACAATGACAGTTTTACAACATGGAGCCCAAGTCAAACTATTCCTTTGATAGAAAAGATCCAAATATTTCTCACAATTCCCCCCTCTTTTATTATACATTATTACTCTTTTCTGAAAACTTTTAAAATATATGGTGACTCTTTCTCTTGAAGGTATTTGAAAAGAGATTATTTTGATAATTTATGGAGGGTTATTTGGTTAGAACTGTCTCTGTTTTAGGACTAGGGCCTTAACGCAGAATTATACTGCATCCTACTAGGATCATTATTCCAACTACTGTAAGAAATATTATGATCAGAGTCATTATTTCTCCTTAGATTATTTTGTTAATAGCATCTGTTTAACTATTTTTTTGTATAGCATCTAGGGTGTGGTTGACAACCTTTTGTTTATTGTAATATATATTGTTTATCCAATCTACCTTTTTATAAGTCACCAAAGTAATATTGGTGTAAACCATATAGCAACTGGTTTTTAGCCTTAGATTCCTTGGGACCACCCTTTGAAATCCTGATCAAATCAACATATATGCAAGGGTCTAATGACTCACTAGAGAGTGACTTACTTGGGGTTTAAAACGCCAGGGTGAAAGGGATTGCCAACTGTATTAGAGTGCAAATTCCACTCCAATTGACTAGTGAGGTGTCAAGTAATGGTCCGCCATAGTACCACCAGACATTTGCTCAGGCAACCACTAATGCAGACTGATTATCTAGTGCCTCAACGCTCACTGCAGCCAGAAACATTGACTGTCCCTCCCACCTTGAGAGGCATGAGGTATAGTTAATGTTTGAGACTGGAGGCTTTACAGTTTGGGGGCACTCTTACTTTTGACTCTGAGTCATTGGGAACAGGAGAAATAGGGTCTTACAAGACTCATTGCCCCATGCTAGATTATCCTAGAAAAGGGCTATCATTGGATCTGAGGTCCATCAAGTGGAAATGGGACCACTTGAGCTGCTGCCACAAAAGTGAAAAGGTCACTTTTGAGATGCTGGCAGAATTTCTAGTCCATTTCGACCAGGTATTTGTTTCCCCATATCCTATCTTAACTTTTATCGTCTGGTGTAAATCCTTTATTTTTACTCTGGTGGCCTGGGTTGACATTATTAGCAGCTGAGGTTGAATTATTAACTAGTCTAACAAGTCTCTCCATGGGATCTCATTTTAACATATCTGCCTGGAGACCAGACAGCATCCAAGGGATACCCCTCCAGGCCGTTATTTTTCTTTTAAATCCCTTGGAATTGGAGTAGCTCTATATGGTGGGGCTGTATACCCTTTACATGGGGTGGTCCCCCAGGACTTGCACCAACTAGAGCAAGCTTTGGATTATTTTATTACCCAGATTGGTTCTGGGCAGAGATATAGGACTTGACATGCATTCTTCTATAGTAACATTAATAATTAGCTGGGCTGAATAAGGGTTACCCTATACCTGGAGCTTAACAGACATATATATATATGGAAAATATAAACAAAACTATTAAGGATAAAACAAATCCATTTGTATAGCAGTTTTGATAATATTTGATGATACAAACAGATCTCTATTTGAATTTGACATAAACAAATCCCTATTTAAATTTGGCTTTAAAAATATATATTAGTAGCATCTTATCTTTAATCAGAGTGGCATGATTTGGAATGTCAAGTGTTTTATCACCTCTTATAATATTTTCTTGAAGATGGCCATAATACAGTTTAGAAATATACAAATATAACCTTAAAATATTATATAACTATTAACAATTTTTGATTAGAGAACATCAGATTGGTAAAGTATTTTCTTAAGCTTTGCATTTTAGAAGATACTTAGGAAACACAAATATATTTCACTTATAAAGGAGCTAGTAATAATTTACACTATGGTTACATAGAAGTTTACATTTTTAAAAATTTAACCTTAACATAACCTTAACCATTGGAGTGAAATTTCGAATTTGTGGCTCAGTAGGATAACTATAATTACAAGTCTATTTGGTTAACAGCATTGATAAAAATCAAAGAATAGCTCTAGATTTTTATAAGTTTAGAGAACAATATTAATAATCAGAAATAATCTTATTACCTGATAGATGGTTGTATCTTTTTTATACAATAATAAGACCTTTATTTGGTCAAGGCAAGCAGATGTAAACCAGGTCATAATGATGATAGATTTTTGAATGGTACTAAACATAGATGACAAAAGTTTTAGTAACTTAAGGTACAAGTACAATGCATATTACATAAAAAGATTACTCATTGGTTAGCTTGCATGTATATAAAACCCATACACCTTTTAATTTTATGAGCTTTTTATAAAACACTTAGCCTAAAGCCGGGCGTGGTGGCGCACGCTTGTAATCCCAGCATTTGGGAGGCTGAGACTGGAGGATCTGGGTTTGCAGCCAGCCTCAGCTACCTAGTGAGGCACTCCGCAACTTAGTGAGACTCGGTTTCAAAATAAACAATAAAAAATAAGGCTGGCTAAGGCAGGTTTAAGGCAACCCTCAGCAACTTAGCAAGAAAAAAAAAAAAAAAAAGGCTGGGGGTATAGCTCGGAGGTAGAATGCCCCTGAGTTCAATCCCCAGTACCGAAAAAAAAAAAAAAAAACACTTAGCCTAACCTAGATATACAATATATTTAGCTTTAAGATATATACAGGATGTCAAATAAACCATGATTCTTTTAATATTGAGTTTACTAGATAATCAAAAAGAGTAAACATAAGAGATTATCTTGCTAAAACACAACCTTTAAGCTAGCTCTTAGTAAATGTTAAGAACACAAAACCATATTGTTTTAAATAGAAAGAACATAGAAAATTATCTTAATGAAATGGAAAAAAAATTTCCTAGGCTAATTTTGTTTTTAAGGGCAAATTAATATCTCAAAAAAAACCCCAATTATTTTAAACATAGGATCAATGCATTAAGTACAACTTGTAGAAAACCCCTTAAATAATTTTTTGAATTTTACTCAATTTATGGAAAAATTTTTATTATAAGTTATCTTCAACAGATATTTTAACTTCCTTTAATCAACTCTGTGATTTACTTAATCTTTTGATTTTTGTTTTCAAATTTCTTTTCCCTATGGGATAATTTAGTCATTTATAATAAAATTTGCCATACAAAATCTTTTATATAAAAGCATTTCCCCCTTTTCTTATTATAATATCTCCACATACCTCTGAATATCCATTATTATTTATTGGATTACCCTTTTTCTTAACAATTTTTTTAACTTTAGACAGTTAAAAACAATCTTTACATTTAAACAACCCTTATATTAAATTTTTTAATTTAGATAAATTACTTCTTTTAGGTAACAGAAAACACTTAGCACTTAAGTAAAAACACTTAGTAATGCTTTTAATAGCTGTTTATCAAAACACAGCCTAAGAATTTTTTTAGCCTTATATATATGTATAGCATTACATATCAATCAGTAACTTACATTTAGTTAGCATCCAAAAAACTGCAATCTTAAACTGTTCTTTACATATTAAAAAAAGACATTTACTACACTCAAATATATTGTTGTTTGCTGAGGTTAAGCCAAGAATATTTTATATTTGACGATTGACATTTAGCATTTAACTTACTTAAAAATATAAGCCATTTATATTTACCTAATTTACTCATTTTAATAGCCAGTCAGCACTTTAACTCATTATTTTAACAAATAAAATATCCTAAAAAATAACGTTGTAATTTAAACATCAAATAGGAACAATATAATCTTAATTGTTAACCAAAAATAATCTGTTAACTTTTAATGACATCTCTTATTTTTACTTATTTATTCTGAATAAACATTGAGGTCCATACTGTGGGAAATGTGGAGCAGAGACTGCCAATCATGGATGATACTGAAACAGAATAGTTCAGGTGGCCACCTGTCACCATGAGGCACATCTGCATCAGACATTACCATGGGGGAGACCCCAAATATGTAGACTTTTGCCCATTTTCTTTCCCACTTATAGAACAACCCTACATTTTTTAATTTATATTAGGGCTAAGCCAGATAAGGTAGCTAAGTCCAGCATGATGGCACCACCCAGTCCCAACCACATGGAGACCAAGGTGGAGCCCAAGATTGTACTACCCAGTTCCAACCACGTGGAGAACTTTAAACTATATTTAAAAAAGTTAAGCTTTGGTGGGAAACCCAGTAGGAAAGAAATCTGGGTGCCTTACTCTAAAATTACTACCCTTGCTACCATAATTACCAACTGTCCATGCTTTGGACCTCTTTTTTCCCATGCAAAAATCTTTAAGTGCTCCAAACCCCTCCACCCCCCCGTTTGTTTTTTTTTTTTTAGCTTATGAGTACTTTTACATAGGCCAGTGTTGGTACCATGTGAACAATAGGTGTATAGACATACATACAAATAGACAGTAAACACATATCTTATAGCTTTAATTTGCCAGGCTTTGCATCTTCATAGATAGAGGGCAAGAGAGTTATAATTTGCTAAAACATTGTAATTTTGCACGCTTATCTCCCCAATATTGTATCTTTAGGCCTAAAGGACTATCAAAAGGAATTTTGTCCTTAATCTTGCATTTTAGGTAGGTAGATAGATAGATAAGATAGATATAGATATGGATATGGATATGGATATGGATATAGATATAGATATTCCCAGTAGAGATTCAACTTTTGCCTAGAAGTATCTCAAATGTACTGCCCGGGATATGGGCAAGTGCTCCCATCTCAGTATCAAACCCCATTTTCCGGGGAGTTTCTTGAACTCAGATGCTGCTTTTCCCTGTGGCCAGGCCCCTCACATGGAGGCCTTAGACTTTAGGGCCCACGTTCATGAGACACCCTCATTATTTCCACACAACGCTCTCCCCAAGATATGTTGACCACCAAGGAAATACCTGGTCACCTCCTGTGACATTTCATTCCCATTGGACTGCATGCAGATGTTACCTGGTCAGCCGAGGAGTAGGCCAGGGCACCTCTCCTGCGTTGCCCATGTACTTTCTGCCCAGGATCCATTGGTCTGCCAGGGAATGGCGGTATTTCCTGTCTTGGGGCCACCAACAACTTGGCAGCAGGATGCAGGATGCGTCTCCTCAGAAAGGAATCGCCGCGACTCTCTGGCAACAACCTATTTATCCCTGTACAGGCCACCAAATTGTTAGAAGTAAGGTTTTATGACATTGCTAAAAAAGAGACACACATTTGAAAGCAGTTTGGCAAGGTGAATTTTACTTTTTGCAAAAAGGGATCCTGCCGCCAGTAAGGTCAGGTGTGCAAGCACAATGTGGAGGAAGCTTGCTGAGCGTTTTATTTTCAGAGCGAGGCTTCTGTGCTGCGCTCCTATTGGTGGGAACACAGCCTCACAATCTTTACGTCATTGGTTGAAGGGGGTGTCAGGGGAGGGGTTGGCACTCACAATTTCTGGGAAATGCTATCTTTACAAAAATACAAGCCCATGTAAAGTTACATAATGGCAGTTTTACAACATGGAGCCCAAGTCAAACTATTCCTTTGATAGAAAAGATCTTATTATTTCTCACACTAGAAATAATTATGTCTCCATTTAACGACATGGAGTCAGCTGGGTTTGGTGGTGCACACCTGTAATCCTAGTACTTGGGTGGTTGGGACAGGAGGATCATAGGTTTGAAGCAAGCTTCATCAACTTAGAGAGATTCTCATCAACCTAGTGAGCCCTTATTTCAAAATAAAACTAAAAATTAGGTCTGGAGATGTAGCATGGAGGTAGAATAGCCCTGGGTTCAAACTCCAGTAGCACCATACAATAAAATAAATTAAAATAAAGGCATGGAGTCTGAACCTCATTGTGTTTGAATAATTCACCCATGGTCATACAGCCAGGAAGGGACAAAGACAAAACGCTCATGGGTCTGCTAAGGACAAAGCAGGTATATGCCTTCCTTATTGCTAGACAGACTGGACTAACTCGCTCCTTTTATTCCCCAACTGTCTCAGGATGAAGTACAGAACTCTTTAGAAAAAGCTTAGTGTAGCAAAACCAAGCATCCTGGAATGGAATGGTAAAAAAAAAAAAAAAAAAAAAAATACATTTCAAAAGAACATAACAAGGTTTTTAAAAATTGTGTCTCTTTTCATTGTTTTTCTTTTTTTTTTTTCTCATTATAAAAGCAATTCTTGTTCACTGTGGAAATTTGGAACATACAGAAAAGTATAAAGAAGAAAATAAAAATCACCCTAATCTTATTTCACGAAGAAAATTTCTGTTAACATTTGTTTTATATCTTTTCACTCTTTTTTTATGCCTAAACATCCATATGTATATATGTTGAGGTAGATTAGAAGTGTATATGTTAGGTAGAAAAAGAGGTATCGGGAAAATTCATAAAAATATAGTTTTTAGCCTTTTAAAAATCTGGAGAGTGTCGTCCACCCCTTAAAAAGAAGATTTTGGTTCAGCCCAAGAAAAACTACAGCCCAGCCCACCGTCCACCGGAGACGCACACCTGGAAAGGGGAGGAGCGAGACCTCACCTGGAGCTCAACCTATGAAAATCTTGGAAACTGAGAGTGAGGGGCTGGAAGATCCCCGCCCTCTCCTATACCCTCTGGAACCCACGTGTAGCTCGCTCTCTTGGAATCCTGCCCGGGACCGGGAAAGATGCCCTAAACTCTCTGCACTTCCCGTC
>PVLC010010205.1:23822-51373 GCA_004027655.1 Graphiurus murinus | reverse complement strand
AAAAAAAAAAAAAAAAAAAAAGAAAACCCTTGTTTCCCCACAGAATATATAGCTTCTTGTTGTCCGCTTTATGTTGACACAGACAACAATTTTGAACTTAAGTTTCCGTATGTATGAAGTGTGGGTACAGTGGAACACACCTGTAATCCCACTACTTGGTAGACTGAGATAGGAGGATTGCCAAGGACAGCCTCAAAAACATAGCAATACCCTTAGTAGCTTAGTAAGAACCTGTTTTAAAATAAAATAAAAAGGGCTGGGGTGTAGCTTAGAAGTAGAATGCCCTTGAGTTCAATCCGGAAGGAAGGAAGGAAGGAAGGAAGGAAGGAAGGAAGGAAGGAAGGAAGGGAGGGCAGGCTAACAGTACCTGTCTGACATTAGATAATGAAGGTAAAAGAGCTTTGAAAATTGTGGAATATCATATGAAGCACTGGGCAAGAGGTTTCTTTTCTGTTGAACCAACAGCCCTGGCCTCTGCCTTCCCACTCCTCGTTCTGTCCCCAAGAGGACAAAACTGATGGGTGAGTTTGGCAAATATAGTACATCCTTTTTTTTATCTTTCCCTTTTGGAAGCCAGCCCATCTAGGACAAAAGCTTATTAAACCTTATTGAAGCTGAGTGCAGTCCCCAAACAGATAGTAAGTGAGAGAGTTAGCCTTTGAACTCAGGTCTGTTTGATTACACACACTGTGAAGACCATGCTTTTAGCTATTCAACTCTATCGTCAGCCAAATAAATGATGTGTAAAAAACAAATGGCTGAGTTGTACAGTACAGATAAAAATGCAATAGGGATGCAGGGAAGGAAGTGATCCACACAAGGACCAGTTCAGATGACCATTCAAGATTCTTGTATTCCTATGCTACAGGGATGAACTCTTGCTAAGCTGCCTGTGTAAACCCCAGGAGCCAGACTGGCTGGAATGACCACTTACTTCCTAAGTCACACCACAAGAGGTGTCTGTTGTTGGCAAATACACATCTAAACAGAGTTTAACCCTTATATCACTTCTCAGGAACCCAGCACTTAGCCAGTTTCCCCATTTAGTGTATTTCCAGTTCCCCATTTACTTTTCCTGGTGTTTTCTTTGAATTCTTCTGGGTGTCACCTTGTAAGCCATTCTAAGGTATAAGAAGGGACAGGAAGCAGATTTCCAAGCACCTGAAATGTGAGAAGATGCAAAGGGCATGTTAATAGGATTTCATAAAAGAAGATTATTTATTTTTTATTTTTGTTCAGGCCTAATTTAATTTAAGAAAAAGCAGTGAACTCAGATGTTCACTTAGATGGATTTTCACAGCTTAATATACTCATGCAGCGACTACCCAGAACAAGATAGAGGTTACTGTCATCACCCCAGAATCATACTGCAGGACTTTTTGAATCTGCAACCAGCTTTGTATTTTGGAGATACATCTGTCATTGCATTTACCCTTGCTTTTAGTCCATTTCTTTCTACTGATAAGTAGTATTCCATTGTATAGGTGTATGACAATTTGTCTATCTATTCTCCTATTGATAGACGTTGTAGGTTGCTTCCAGTTTGGGGTTATTAAGACTAAAGCTGCTACAAACATTCTTATTAAGGGCTTTGCATTGACATATATTTTAATCACAAGTGAGATGTATGTTTTTTGTTATGAGAAACTGCCAAACAGCTCCTCAAAGAGTTGAGCCACTTCATACTGCTACCTTCATTGTTGCTCTGCACTCCTGAAGGAACATTTTTTGAAATGCTAAACTATAATTTCATCTTAGGAGAGAATATTTATCAACCTGGAGTGGTGATTCACACCTGTAATCCTAGGGCATGGGAGGCTGAAACAGGATTGCAATTTAGTGAGGCCCTCAACAATATAGTGAGACCCTGTTTCCAAATAAAAATTAAAATAGAGCTGTAGCTTGGAGGCAGAGTGCTCCTGGGTTCAATCACCAGCATCACAAAAACAAACAATAACAAAAAACAATATTTATCCTACCAGGTAGGGTAGGGAAGATTTCTGTGGGAATCATTTGGAGGGAGGAAAACAAGCAAACTGAGGGGAGTAGATTGGCACTGACCAAATAGAGCTTACCAGGAAGCGGCCAGAGGGGACCACGTGGGCCATAGGCGCCATGGCTACCGATGGTGGCTGTGTTCTCTGCTGATGACATTCATTCTGCATGCCAGGCCCTCTGTCTGCGATCCAAGAAATCTGGGTAACTTATTGTTTTTGCTCAAGTTGTACTTCATTGAAATTCTTTTTGGAGTGTCCCTTTTGGTCACAAGTTCCCTTTCTTGTCTGCGAGCCAAGATAGTGGCGCTTGGTACTGCAAGCCTTTTTGAACTTGTGCTGCTGACTCCACCTTTGGTCCCAGCATCAGAACTGGCCGACCTGACCACACAGGTCAGTTTTCCCTCAGCTTCTACAAGCTGAGAGCAAAATGACTGTTTATCTTTTGGCCTCTTCTCTCAGTTTACTTTTAGCACAATTTCCAGTTTGTTTTTAATGCTATTATATTCAAGGGAGGACAAGGCCTTTGGCACTGCTTTAAGACAATTTTATTTGGATACAAAACCTACTCTCTGAGGCTTTTTTTTTTTAAGGTTACCATTGCAGAGGCCAGAAATGGTGGAGAGTAACCCCAAAGGAATGAGTCTTAACTTTCTGTAGGTATGACTGATACTGGCTGTGTCTTCCTTTGATTTAATCCTACTAGTAAAAATTTTTGCTAATGTAGGTGACCAGCAGCCCTTGTTTCTGTAACTGTACCATTGGCTAACTCTTATGCTATTACACATTCTCAGCTTCATAACTGCAGTTAAACGATCCCATGTTTCCTAATACTCTGAAAGAAAAGTTTCAGAGAGCCGGGCGTGGTGGCGCACGCTTGTAATCCCAGCATTCGGGAGGCTGAGACCGGAGGATCCGGGTTCGCGGCCAGCCTCAGCTACCTAGTGAGGCACTCCACAACTTAGTGAGACTCGGTTTCAAAATAAAGAATAAAAAATAGGGCTGGGGGTATAGCTCGGAGGTAGAACGCCCCTGAGTTCAATCCTCAGTACCGCAAAAAAAAAAAAAAAAAGTTTCAGAGAATACTCTGCTGACTAACTTGCAACAAGGGTCCATCCATGAACCAAATAGCCTGGAGGATAGAGTGCTGTGATCCAGCCTCCATCATATACCTGCCTATAGCACAGGAGCACGGGAGCAATGGAGACAGAGCAAGGATGCCAGGTGGATGAACACAACAGGCATGTAGTGTGACCGCTGGCTCTGGGGTTCTGCTCCATCTGGAACACTTCTGACCCTACCCATCACCTCACCCTCACCACAGTGTTCTAATCATTAATTCTGCTCATCGCTTGGATTTCAGATGGTATGTCACTGTATTGGAGAGGCTTCTGGTCGTCAAAATACAAGTCTTCATTCGAATGCCTTATAGCTTTGTCAGTTTGTCATTCCATATTCACGTGTGTGATCCCTACTTTAACGTCTTAACACCGCCTTGACTCTAGGTTGTATGACTTCAGCATGATTTCTACACTGTTCATTGCATAGTAGGCACTCAAAGTGTCTGTAGAATAAATGACTAGGAAGGAAAAAAATTCCAATGAATCTCCTTGATCCCTGATCTTATGCTAACCCTCCTTTTTAGTAAAAGGTCAGAAAATGAATATCTGGTTAAACTTCAGACTCAGTTGTTATAACCAGTAAACAAAACTTGATGGATTGATTTGAATGTGTGTGTGTGTGTGTGTGTGTGTGTGTGTGTGTGTGTGTGTGTGTGTGTTGGGGGACTGAATCCAGAGCCTTGTACATGTTAGATCAGTGTTCTACCACTGAGCTGCATTTCCAACCCACTTGCCTCAATTTTGCCGTCAGAAATCTAAGAACTGCGTAAACCCTTAGAAGTGGACATCGTTGACTAGATCAGCCCCATCATTCTTTATTGAAATGAATATGTAATATCTGTATTAAATATTTTCATTATAAAATTCATTATAAATTAATAAAGCCATGTGCCTTGCCTTGCATAGAAATTCTATGTGATTTCAGCCACAAAGTAATGACCCATTAAGATAAAGTATCACAGTCAATGAAAGAGAGAGAGAGAGAGAGAGAGAGAGAGAAAGAGAGAGGCCGAGATCTTGAGAACCAGATAGGTGAGATGTATTACACAGGATCACAGGTCAAATGAAATTACTATTTTGCCATTCTTAAGTTTGACTCATTCTGCCAACCAATGCTGCCCATCCTCTCAAGTTTGCTGCCAGCACACACTGCTGTCTCATTCAGTTGAGGAATGTAGCAAAAGGCATGCAATACTCCACATAGTAAATCCGAAGTCTGTTCATACAGACTTTAGATTTTTGTTTAAAGTGTTGTAAGAGGCAGCCCAGACCCACAATTGCTCTCTACCTTCCTATCTGGCCATACAGTCTCTTCCTCCTATTCTTGCCACTCACTTGTTAAAATGCCCCATTTCACAAACATTTTAGCATTTGGATTTTCAGCCTTCTTTAGTGTACTCCCTGATTTCTAGGTGGTAATGTACTCCATCCTCATTTGCAGCCCCCATGGTTCCAATGATTTTTCCTTCCCTGACCCAGAGGCTCTCTGGTCAAGGAGAGCCTAGCATTCTTCAGGCTGGAGAGGTAGCTGAGGAAGGACACGGGACCCACAAGAGCCATGAAGGCGAAATAAAATCCTTGTGAGGCTTCTGGGACAGAGGCAGGTACTCTCGAGGGACTTGAACTTGCAACAATCTGAAGCTGGAACATATGTGTGGGAGTGGGGTAGGGTGGGGTAATGCTCAGGGGCATTCTGCCTTTTAGCTATACCCCAAGCCCAATTTTATTTTTTATTTTGAAACAGAGTCTCACTAAGTTGCAGAGGGCTTCACTTAAATTGCTGAGACTGGCTGCAAACCTGTGATCCTCCTGTCTGAAGCTGGAACCTCTGTGGTCAGTGTGTAGAACCCAAGGCTGAAAACCATCATTAGAAGACAGAGCTCAGCGATAAAGAGAAAGCACAACCTAGCAATACATTTTGAACTCTGAATTCACCTGTGCCTAAAGCCCACACGATCCCTGAAAATGTTACATGATCCAATCAATTCCCTTCCTTGGGTGAATAGGATCATCTGTCTTTGTTTTCTGGAAGGATCTTAACTAAAATATTCTATCATAGTGTACTCTACTCAATTGCATTTTCACACTGCTTCTTGAGTGGAAGAAAGACAAGTGAAATTACAGCTATTTCCAGGGGATTTATTGCATATAACAATGGAATCAGCTGCAATAAAACAAAACTGTGAGATGATTCACTAGGATTCAGTTGTACTCTCCTTGTCTGAAAGGTTTTATTTGGAACCAGTCTCCTTTAGGCCAATGGTGAGAGTGCACCTCCTCCTACCCCTAGAATAGACACTTCCTACTGCTGGTCTCATACTTCATCAGCTAGCAGGCCTTCCAGAATTTTCCTTCATGAAGTGCTGTAGTAGTTTGTTTTTTATAACAAAATACCCAAACCACACTACTTTATAAAGAAAAGAGATTCACTTAGTTCACATTTCTGGAGGCTCAAAGGCATGGTTCCAGTATTAGCTTGGCTCTGATGAGGACCTCTGGCTTCAGGGCAGGAGTGGGAGGTAGAAACCACATGGTCATATTGGAAGACAGAGAGCATTTTTGGGGATTGGACTCCCTCTTATAATAATTATCTCAAGAATTCTGGGTCCCATGAGAACTATCTTAATCCATTCATGAGGTAGAACCCCCCCCCACACACACACACAGTGACCTAAGTACCTCTAACTAGGTCCTATGTCTTTTTTTAGAGAGGGGGATACTAGGAATTAGACTCAGGGGCGTTCTACCTCTGAGCCACATCCCTAGCCCTATCTTATTTTTATTTTGAAACTAGGTCTTGCTTAATTGCTGAGGGTGGCCTCGAACTGCGATCCTCCTGTCTCAATCTCTCAAGCACTGGGATTAGAGGCATGTGCTGCCATGCCAAGCTGGCCCTATGTCTTAAAGATCTGCACTACCTCCCAACATCACCACACTAAGTACCAAGCCGCTAACACTTGAACTCAAACTCTAGCCAGTATGGTGCGCAAGATAGCCTTAGCACAGCTAAACTCCCTGCTAGCTATTTAAATCCATAGCCTCCTCCTCTCTGTCAAATCCTAGGATGATTTTGTCATTGTAAACCCATCCTAGGAAAAAAACCTCCTACAATTCTTTCAGCTCTCACAGTAGAATTTCCAGGTACCAACTCGATGAAATAATACATGTCCAAAAGTTAAGCCTAAGTAATGATTCACTTTCCTGATTGCCAACCACACAGAAATAATAACAGGGAAAAAAATGCTATCAGAATTGTGTAGGGCCAGGATAATTTCTTATACAGATTCATTTAGTTAGTAATAACAATGTCAGCACAAGATGCTTTTAGACTTCCATTTTAAAATTTGAAGTATTGGTAGACCTCAGGAAAGGCCGAACTTAGTCCTCGTACTGGCTAGTAAATCCAGAAAGTACTTTTCATTTGCTAAAGGAAGGGGTATCACCTTTCCAGAAACTATGAGTCTAATTGAATGTTAAACCTCTGATACATGATAGTAACACAGTGAATGATAGTGATTTGGTTAAAAAAAATAGTTTATGACTGGTACATTTAAGATTTTTTTTTTGCGGTTGAGCTCAGGGGCATTCTACCTCCGAGCTATACTCCCAGCCCTATTTTTTATTCTCATTTTGAAACCGAGTCTCACTAAGTTGTGGAGTGCCTCGCTAGGTAGCTGAGGCTGGCCTCGAACCCGGATCCTCCAGTCTCAGCCTCCCAAATGCTGGGATTACAAGCGTGCACCACCACGCCCAGCTTACATTTAAGAATTTAAACAAGTTGGGCATGGTGGTACACACCTGTAATCCTAGTCCTCGGGAGGCTGAGACAGGAGGATTGCAGGTTTGAGGCCAGCCTCAGCAACTTAGCAAGACTCTTAGCAACTTAGTGAGATAAACAAAAATAAAATAGGGCTGAGGTATATAACTCAGAGGTAGAATGCTTCTGGGTTCAATTCTCAGTACCCCCCCACCCCCACACACAAAGAATTTAAGTAAATTGTTAGGTTGTGCTGCTTCTTTTCAACTGGCCACATCTTTTAAAAGAGGAAAATGATTAAACAACAGAGACTAATTCCTTTCCTGGGTGATGGTACATATGTCATGATACTAATACTTAGACTGTTTATAAAGGAAGATGGAGAGCCATGTCATTTTCTTTCAAAAATAAAAAATGGTGGTTGCTCATTTTTGTCACTTTTTCTCAAATATTCCTGGAGAATAAGAATGCCCAAAGAGTAGAGGTTGCTATGGTATGTAGCAGAAAATACTCTGAGCTCAGAATTAGAAAAGTTAAACTTTGGCCCTGTGTGGCCCTAAGCAAGTTGCTTCTTTCAGACTCTGGTGTTGAATAAGTACTGAGGAAATGTCTAGCTATAATAATAATTCTGAAGCAGGGCACTTGCTGATGGGAATCTGGGCTCCACATATACGACTTAACTGACATGACCTAACACAATGTGTCACTTCAAAGGCCTTTGAAAGTGTCACAGCAGCTAAAATAAATGACACTGTGAGGAAAGGGGAGCTACAGTGTATACAGCTTGGGATATAAAACACTATTTGGGAATTCATGAATAGTTTTTTTTTTTTTTTTACATGCCAGCATATGGCTTCAGAAACTTGTCTGGACACGCCAGCTAGGGCTCTCACCAGCACTTCTGTGCTGCAGTTGATAATGGACCCTTGGATCATAAAATGCCTTCTCAACTCTGATGGATTAACTTCATCAGTATATTTGAACTGGTGATAGGAGTCTGACAGGTTTGATAAGCTTGCCAAAGACACTGGGAAACTCCCAGAAAGTCCTATAAAGACTCTGGCCTTGCTATCAGCAGCATGCTGAACTTTGCTTATGCCATGACAATCTGCCTGTGTGTGTGACTCCGATCCAGCGACTTACTCCTGTCCTGCTCTTCTTGCTGACTGAGGATCGGTGTGAGACTTCTGACCAGCTTCTGACCTGGCCAAATCCTGCAGCTTCTCTTCCATTCCAGGACTTGGTTCCTTATTCCCTATTCCCTGTTTGTTTGAGTTGTTTTGTTTTACTGATTATTTGAAATGCTCTTAAGTTTTAGGACTAGTATATTGTTTCATATACTAGTTCGACTTAAACTGTTAGATTTGCTAGTGTGGATTGTACTGTTTGATGCTCATTCATTGCTAATTGGCTTTGGCAAAGCAGCCACCCAGCATCTGAACTTAGAACTTAGCTGAACTTTACTTAGTTTCCTGATAAGTTTCTGCATGCTATGAGTGTTGAATAAACCTGTGGCATTGTGGAAAGACACAAATTGTGTGTGAAACGACTCACTGGCCTTAGGACCTTGCGGCTCGTTACTCACAACTCATGGTATTATTACCGTGTGTATATTCATTCATTCATTTTTTTCATTTACTTGTTCATACACTTTAGAGTACCTAATGCCCACCAGGCACTATGATAGGTACTGAGGATATAGCAATGAAAAAAAAAAAAATCAAAGACTCCTATCTTCACAGGGCTTAATTTCCAGAAGGAAGGATATGCCATAAACAAATAAAATATAAAACAGTGTGTCACAGAGTTTTACATAGAAAGGTAGAGCAGGGTGGGGGACAGGGAGTACTTGAGGTTGCTTTTTCACATAGGGTAGCTGTGGATAATATGGCATTTGAAGAGAGACCTACAGGGATGAGAAAAATGAGTCAGGTTATTTCCTGCTTAGGACTAGCAAGTGCAAAAGTCCTGAGGTAGAAGTGTGTTTGGTGTGTTCCAGGAGCAGCCAGGAATCCTGTGAGGTCGAAGCAGAGTGAACAAGGGGAAGAGTGGTAGAAGGGGAGATGGGAGGCTGTGGTAAGGGAGCAGTCACCTGGGAGGCTCGTTTGCTGTGTCACCTTAGGAAACCATTTCTGGAAACCCAGGTTTTCCTAAGGTTTTGTTAAATCGAAAACTTTAAAATAATTAAAATGATTCCTGTTTCCTGCAGGTAAGTCTAATTGTTGGAGGGAAGGTTTCTGCCATTATCCTCATGAATCCCTTAAGTCTGCTTCTTATTTTCAAATTCCTTATTTAGTCAATCTTGTCCTGTCTCCGGTCTCTCTCGCTCTTTCACCATTTTTGCTTTTTACTATATATAATCTTTGGAGTTCCCACTATGTAGTGAATGAAGTGCCTACATTGGTCAGAATTTCCCAGAGAAACTGAGTAAAGGGGGCTGGTTTCTGCCTTAGGAATTGGCTCACTGTGGAGGAGGTGAGCCTGAAGTCCGCCCTTGGGCAGATGGGCTCAGGACCTGTCAGTGTTGCAGTTCAAGCCCAAAGTCCACCTGCTGGCAGAATTCCTTCTTCCTCAGGGTGGGAAGTCTTTATCTGTTAATGCCTTCAGTTGATTGGACAAGGCTCACCCACATTATGGAAGGTAATTTACTTTACTCAAAGTCTGCTGATTTAACTCATCGTAAAAAAAATGCTTTCATAGAAACATCTAGAATAATGTTTGACTAATGTCTGGGTACTGCGGTCTAGCCAAGTTGATGCCTAAGATTAGCCATCGGAGTCCATGTTCACGTAACTCCATTTATGACTTTTGCCTCCTTGCCTGAAGCATGCTCTGCGGTGAGATCACTGTTGCCCTACTGTTTTCAGCTTCTCCAGCTACAGGTGGGAGGGTCAGCTGGGGCGGCCACCTTTCTTTTTCTCACAGGGAGATGTCCTACCCTCTCTCCCTCACCTGTTCTCACCTGTGCAGCTGGAGTCAGCACTGACTCACACACAGGATCCACCGCACTTGCAAGCCTCCTGCCGCAGCGCAGCTGGGGGATGTCCTTGACCCCTGCTCCACCCGCTCCCAGTATCACTATGATTATTACTTACTGTTATTCTGGTACTGGGGACTGAACCCAGGGGCATTCTACCTCCAAGATACACCCCCCCAGCCCTTTTTACTTTTTGTTTGGAAACTGGGTCTCGCTTGCTTGCTGTGAGTCTTACTATGTTGTTGAGTCTGTCCTCAAACCTGCATCCTCCTGACTCAGCCTCCCAAGTACTGGGATTATATGCATGTGCCACCATGCCCGGTTTAGACTGGAATTTCAAAGAACTTGTGGAAATAAACATAAAGTAGTAAGTAGTAAGGTAGTACCAATCATATGGAATCCTCTCCTCTTCTTCTATTTTTTTTTATTTTTAAAAAATGTTTGAGCGGGGTGTGGTGGCACACGCTTGTAATCCCAATACTTGGGAGGCTGAGACCGGAGGATCCAGGTTCGAGGTCAGCCTCAGTTACTTAGTGAGGCCCTCCACAACTTAGTGAGACCTTGTTTCAAAATAAAGAATTAAAAAAAAAAAAAGATAGGGCTGGGGGTGTAGCTCGGAGGTAGAATGCCCCTGGGTTCAATCCCTGCAAAAAAAAAAAAAAAAATTGGGACTCCAGATAATAGAGGAGAAACCTCAGTTGAACCAGGGAGGTGGTCTGAGGGAGAGGGAGGAGGAAGACTGAGGTATATTTTTGGAAATACTAACATCGATGGTATGTACATATGTGAAAATCCCAATGTCAATCTCAGTATTCTGGGGGGAGGGCAAGGAGGTGGGGGGATCACCAAGTGCTGTGTATGAATGTCAATGTCAATATGACATACATTATGATGTGAGACCATAATGCACCAATGAAAGCACACAAAAAATAAATACATAAATAAAAATAAAAAATATTTATTTATTTATTTATTTATTTATTTATTTATTTATTTACTTTTGTGGTGCTGAGGATGGAACCCAAGGCCTTGCCTGTGCACGAAGAGCAAGAGCTCTTCCATGGAGCTACACCCAGCCCCTGTCCTTTTTTTCTTGCTTTTTTCCTGTGTGGTTTTAGGACCTGAAGCCAAGGGCATTCTACCTCTGAGCTATACCCCCAGCTGTTTTTATTTTTGAGATATAAAGTTTTGGAAGGTCTTGCTAAGTTGCTGGAGCTGGCCTTGAACCTGTGATCCTCCTGCCTCAGTCTCCCAAGTCCTGGGATTGCAGGTGGTTGCCACCATGTCCAGCTTCTCCTATTCTTCTTCTCTTCCTCCTTTTTTTTTTTTTTATGGTATTGGGGATTGAACCCAGGGACATTCTACCTGAGCTATATCCCCAGCCCTAATTTTTATTCTTTACTTTGAAACAGGGTCTCACTAAGTTGTGGAGGGTCTCACTAAGTAGTTGAGGCTGGCCGCAAACCTGTAATCCTCCTGTCTCAGCCTCCCAAGTACTGGGATTACAAGTGTGTGCCACCATGCCCGGCATCTTCTATTCTTATTGCTCATGTTCTGCATCTTCCTCTCTCCTGCATTTTCTTCTCATGTTTCCAAGTGACTCGGTGACTTTGGAGGAAAGGGCAGGGCTCTGAAGACACAACTCCTTCTCTACTCTGTGTCCTCCAGCTTGAGCCACAACGAGGCTCCTGCCTCTCCACTTCCCTGCACACCAGCTCAGAGAATTTGCCTTCCTAAATGGTTTCTACCTTTGGAAGCCTCCATCTGCTTCCCTCAACACCTCCCCTTAGTCACCTGACCATGCTACACCTGCTGCTACTTCTCAATGATTGCTGAAAATCATCCTTCCAGTAGAATTCCAGCTTAGTAAGCTTTACAAAGTAGGGTCAACAGAAATGGAGTTTGGGACAGTGGGTGTAAACAAGTCTTAGATGAGGTGTTTCTTTCTCTCTCTCTCTCTGTTCCCAGCTTTCATGAAGCAAGTGGCTTTGCTCTACCACACCTTACCACCATGATTTTCTGCCTCTTCACAGCTCTAGAAACAATGAGGCCAGCTGACCATTGACTGAAAACACGAGCCCAAATAAACTTTCCCTCCTTTAACTCATTTTTCCTCAGGTATTTAGTCATAGAGACGAAAAGCTGGCTAACATGTACTACATTCTCAAATTGACTAATTATATGGAAGCATCAACCAATTATGGCCATTTAAATTCTGCAATTAGGATGAACCTAGTATTCAACTATTTTTTTTCCTCTTGTCTGAATCTGTCTAGACTTATTTTTGACATTTAACAATGGCAGATAATGTTGATGTAAAAAGACCACACGTAACACAGCATTACTGTGAGGACTTAATAAATAATAACTGCCAAGTCACAGACGTTTAATGTAATTAATCACATTTGTCTGTATGATAGGCTAATTCCATGAAAAAAAGACTAAATTTTATTTTTCATGTACATGCAGCTTTTAGAATAATGCCTAGCAGTGGGTCTTCAATTAATATTGGTGGGCTGAATGTGGATATTACTACTCCATTTTTCAGATGTAATACATATTCAGAGATTGATAAGTTGTCCAGGTTCTCAGTGCATATGGATTTTAGAGCTATAGAAATCTTGGGTTACATTGTGGCTCATAAATATATAGTTGGATAATCTAGAGTGGCCTGAAGTTTTCCAAGCCTCCCTTTCCTAAAACTAGAACATAGAGATAATGTGCCAGGCAGAGTGATGTACACTGTAATCACAGTACTTGGGAGGCTGAGACAGGAGACTCGCAGATTTGAGGCCTCTTCACAATAACTGAGACCCTATTTTTTAAAAAAGGGAGGGCTGGGAGTGTATCTTAGTGGTAAAACACCACTGGATTCAATCCCCAGTAATACACACATACACACACACACACACACACACACACACACACAAGAAAAAAAGAAAAGAAAATGGAGATAATGTTACCTGTCTCATGGAATTGTAAAGGTTACATACAATAAGATAACATATATGAGCTGCTCATAGTGAGGGTTAAGAAAATGTTACCTCAACTGGGAACAGTGGTGCACACCTGTAATCCCAGCGACTTGGAAGTTTGAGACAGGAGGATCACAAATTCAAGACCAGCCTGGGCAACTATTTCAAAATAAATAAAAAGGGCTGGAGATGTAGTTAAGTGATAGAATGTCCCTGGGTTCAATTCTTAGTACAGGGCAGGGTGGGGGTAGCAGGGAAACAAGAAAAGAAAAAAAAATGATTTCTTTTATTATTGAAACAAGAAGATACATGAAAAGATGCGAGTCAGTACCTGGGGGACTTCAGCTCTATTTGTTGAAAGGAGACTGTGAGGTCATAAAGCCAAAGTTCAAAGAGAAGCTGAATTCTCCCTTTCTATAAGAAAGTCAAGACTGGTGTTTGTTAAGTTGTGGAAGTTCCACCTGGTTATTATACAGAATTTGTAATCCTTTCTTGGTTCCCCCATAGTTACTAACAGTAAATCCTTTAAAACAAAAAGGATCATAGATATGTACTTGATATGGCAAAAGAGAATGGGAAACAGAGGAAAGTTACAAATAACCAATGATTACTATCTTTCAGATATTGTATTAGGAGCTTAACTTTTGTTATCTCATTTAATTCTTTTGTGTGTGTGTGGGGGGAGAGGGTATTGGGGATCGAACTCAGGGGCATTCTACACCCCCAACCCTTTTCATTTTTTTTTTTTTGAAATGGTCTAGCTAAGTTGCTGAGGGTCTCACTAAGTTGTTGAGGCTGGTCTTGAACCTGTGATCTTCCTGCCTCAGCTTCCCAAATACTGGGATTGTAGGTATGCAGCACCACACAAGTTTCAATTAATTCTTTATATCTTCTATTATGCATCTAAGCACTCCCTCATCCCTGGTACTAAGGATTAAATTTTACTCCCATCTTAGAAATAGGAGGAAGCGGTCAATCAGGCAGGCTAAGTAATTTGTCTGAAGTTACACAGCAAGTAGGTAGTATTTGGATCCAGAGCTTCAGAGCCTACAGTTTTTCCTTTATACTTGGAAAGAGGAAGCTCAGGGACACTGTTTTTCCCGAAGACATACAGGATTATCACCTTGAGGAAGACACAAGCACCCTAGGAGAAGCAGGACAACTGTAACGTCCCCCAAAGATCTGTGGAGTTTCCCCACAGGGACTTTCTCTGGGTGGATTCTGAGCTCTGGGAAACTTTGGACCTCCTTAGAAGTTTCTGGCAGGACTTGACCCAATACCCCAAAGAAAGATCAAGGAGAAAATCAAGAACAAACAGGGTGTTGCCTGGTGGCCAGGGTAAGGTGTCTCTATTGAACTAATCAAAAGTAGACTAAACAGTGCAAAGATTTTTCTTTGTCTTGTCATCATTGCTGAAGTTAGCCAGGAATGAAAGCAGAAGGCCAAGAAGGAGACCAGAGGTGGAGAGAGGAAGGAAATTCGTTCTCCCTGCCACTAAGTCTTCTCTCCAGAAACGCATCTGGATAAGTTGGAGACATTCTCCAGTCATTGTTGCATAATTTAAGCTCCCAGTGACATTGGGCTAAGTGTGGGCTGCTTACACAGAGGGTCTGACTTAACCTTTAGGGACCCTGGGCATGTCGGCCTTGCCCACAGCATATTCTACTATGTTCTTAGAGTCCTGTGGTGTCGGGTGAGACACATGAAGAATTAGAAAACAGGACCATTTCCAGATGACTGTTGACCTGGGCCATCTAATCCTAGGAAGGAATCAGCTCTGCATGGACACAGGATGAATCTTATTCTGGTTCCAATCCTGGACAGAAAGGTCTACATAGCTCTTACTTGTAGGTATCTGGACAGTAAGGCAATAGAATTAGCACCTATTCCATAAGCTCCAACATGAAGAAGACAAACTGGCCTCTAGTTGACTTCAACAGACAAGATCCCGCAAAACAACTTTTGAAATCAGAGACAGAGAAAGGCAGAAAGTGAAAATTAAAGATGGACTCACGTTCACTGTCCAGGGAAGACATCCTTATTGAAGATTAACCATCCCACTTAACCCATGTACTATTTGATGCATGATTTTCCAATATAATCAAATAATTCATAACCAAGGCAGTTTTAGGGGTCCCATTCTCATCTCTATGTCTCCAGAGTCTCTACCAATAAATTCCTTTAATACCCAGCTCAAGGGTTACATTCCCAGTGAATCCATCCCTAACATATTTAATTCATCTTTCATTTGAGTGCCTAGGACTCAAACTTGAGTTCTACCTGAGGTATGTGGCCAGGAGAGCTGATATAGGCCAGCTGTGCTCCAGATGTTCCATCCCTCTAAAGGGAGGTGTGGATTTGGGCACATTCTCACCAGCTTCCTCCCAGGGACCTGTGTTCTCCCCTATCTTCCACCCCACTGCCACATGCTCCTTTGTGTAGGAGCCTTTATCTCAATATCCTTTTTCAAAATTCTCCTCTGCCTGGTGGTTGACACTGTATCAATTGCAAATCACATCTGTTGCTCCAGAGCAACATCAAGACTCTGCAGGTCACCTGGGACCATTATTTATTGCCACACTCAGTTCCACAGAGCTTGTGCCAAAAGAGGACACATGTAAGGTTTGACAGCCAGTTTTCTCTAATGTGTGGTTGTGTTTTGAAAACACATAGAGTGGAACTGACCGTTTTGGTGTCTTGAGTTTAGGGTTGGGGATTTCTGTTTACAGCTTGCTTCCTCAGACATTCAATGCTACTTTCACTCTGCAGCCCTCCTCTTCATCTGACATTCTTCTCTCTCCCACTTTTGACTTTGTCAAATCTATAGAAACAGGCAAACTCTGGTCTGAGAATGGGGCTGATCCTGGCGGATAAAGCTAGCACAAAGCTGAGTTTGTTTTAACTAGAAGAAATACAGCATCAGTAAAACAGCTTAAGTACAAAGCAATCAAGGTTCACTGGGTCCTCATAGTTCCGTGGGAGAGGTACAGAGAGTGGGTGGGAAAGATCTGAGCTTGTCAGTTTGCTGGAGTGGGTTTGAAATGAAATTTGGGGTACTTTCCGTGCTTCATAAAACACAAGGTTTCATAGGCAGGAAATTGCCAATTGCCAACAGGTCTGTTTAATCTTCTTTCCTAATTACAAGCTAGAAGAGAGCTTTACAACATCCTAAAATCCCCCAAGTGAGTGAGTATGAGCTATTGTAAGTCTTCCAAGCTGAGCCAGAAAGCAGTGGCTAGCATTTATTGTGCACTTGAAAGGCTGCAGGCACCATGCTAAGTGCCTTACCTAAACAGACTCACTGAACTCTCACACCTGTTTTCAACAATAAAGCCACTGTCATCCTGGATTTACCAAAGAGGAAACAGAGGCACAGAATGGCTAGTCAGCTTGCTGACTCATGTCACACGATTGTTAACTGGCAGAATACAAGACTAGAGAACCTGTCTTCCCACCCTGTAATCACTGAGGTAGGCACATTTGAACCTCTTTGTCAAGGGACACATTTGACAATGTAACACTGATTTCATTCAGTATTTTCCCTGAAGACTTCCAAGGCCAGTCTTAGAGATACTATTACCCTGCAGTACTAAAATAAGTATCATTTTTTTCTTCACATGTTTCTTGAACACTCTCTGCTATTCAGTGGGCAAAACTATGCCAATGCAATTACTGATAAATAGTTTTTATTGAGTTAAATTTTTTATGTGCTTCATCTCGTTTAATCCTCACAATTCTTTGGGGTAGGGAGTGTTATTATCAACTGAAGAATCGAGTTGTAATTTGAACCCAGTTTGATCTGACCCCAAAACCAATGCATTAAAGACAAAGTAAAATTGTAGAAATTGGAGGTTGTCAAATATAACACACAATTGCTGTGGAAATGGAAAAGGGAGAGAATACACTGAAGAAAAGCCTGAATTACATTTCTTAAACATTTCCTTCAAAATGCCCTTAAGAATAGGCTGGAGGATCTTGTGTTTGGTCTCTTCATTTGCCATTTTTGCAACTCCTGATTTATACACCAAACATCCTATTACTTTATTTATTTTAGTATACTTGTATTGGTGCATTGTAATTATATATCACAATGAGGTTCAGATAGAAACACATATGTCCAGATCTCATTACTTGAGACTGAGATGTACAAATCTCCTGTCTTCAGTAGTTCACTGACAGGAGGATTCTTTACAGCTTGGAATTTTTCTCCTTCACTATCTCCAGGGACTAAACTTGGTGCTTAACGAGCTGCCATGAATGCAGCCACTTAAGCAGGTGGTTGGTAGCAGATTTAACATACCCCTCATGTAAATGCAGATGGCCCTGGGAATTCTGAGACACTGGAGGGTTGAACTAAATGATCCACATATTCCATCAAGAATGTTTTTGCATAGCCGGATGTGGTAGCACACGCTTGTAATCCCAGTACTTGGGAGGCTGAGACAGGAGGATCCGGGTTCGTGGCCAGCCTCAGCTACTTAGGCCTTCCAAAACTTAGTGAGACCCTGTTTAAAAATAAAGAATAAAAAATATGACTGGGGTACCTCAAAAAAATTGTATTAGCCAGGCATGGTGGCGCACACTTGTAATCTCCGGTACTTGGGAGGCTGAGACTGGAGGATACAGGTTCGTGGCCAGCCTCAGCTACTTAGTGAGGCCCTTTGCAACTTAGTGAGACCGTTTCAAAATAAAAATAAAAAATAGGACGGAGGGTGTAGCTCAGAGGTAGAATGCCCCTGAGTTCAGTCCCCAGTACCACAATAAATAAATAAATAAATAAATAAATAAAATAAAAAAGGTTTTTGCAGTGACAATCAACCAGATGCCTGAGTCATGACAAACACTCCATAGAAAGTGCTTCAAACAGTTCAAATTTGGACAGGTTCTTTTGAAGCAAGTAAAGTAAGCTTTGTAGTTTGGGCACAAAGACATGAGGTACACTTTGAAACTGACCTGCCACCTTGTGGAAATTGGATGCAATAAAAACATGGACCTTGAATAATACAATAATACACTATAATAATGATGTAATATATGCATCCTCTCTCTCTCTCTCTCTCTCTCTCTCCTTTTTGAGAAGGCTCCTCATTTTATAGCCCAAGCTGGTCTCAAACTCCTAGGCTCAAGTGGTTCTCCTGCCAAAGCCTCCCAAGTTATTACAGTACCTACTGCATAGGGTTAATTTATAATTAAAATAAAAATTAAAAATTTATAGTTAAAATTAAGTGGCTGGGACTCCAGACACATGGCACTGTGCCTGACTTGGGCTAACATTTACTGAGGGCTTATCATGTGCTAGTGCTGAATACCTTTTACATGGTTTCTCATTTAACTATATAAAGCAACCTTATGAAGCAGGTACTATTATTGTCCCTATTCTAAAGGTGAGGAATGCATGGCTTAGGATGTTCAAGTGATTTGCCTGAAGTCACGGATCTGGGCAGCCAGACTCCATGGCCCACAAACTTAATCATGGCACGGCTTCTGTGCCCCTCCCATTCAGGCACTGACATATTTAAATAAATATTGCTGTTCTTTGAGAGGATCACTAACAATTGTTTTACGATTATGGAGCTTCATTGGAATAATCAGAAACACACTCTCAGCCAGCCTCCAGCTGGTCCACAGTCTGTGGGGCAGGAAGAGAAGGAAGGAAGGTGAGAGGAAGAGAGCTTTCCTTGGTGTACCTTCATTACCTCCATTGCTTTTCTTTCTGCCGCTCTCCCATGAGATCATGGCTCCCTTCACATTCTTATCTTCCTCTTGCTCACTCAGGCACAAATAAGTTTAAAGTCCAACTGGCCTGGAGCTTAAGCCTGTTGTTTAGCCTTGGGCTAGTTACTAAACTTTTTGGAACCTCATCTTCTTCCTTCTTCATTTGTAAAATGGGGACACATTGACACACAGAACCATGCTTTGTTTCAGAACATATTTAAGAAAAATAAATGATATAATTCTGAGGACAAATGAGATCCGAACTACCTAGCATAGTGTTCAGCACATAGTGAGTCCTCAGTTCACATTTAAAGCAAAGGCCAATTATTCTAATGCCAACACTATACTTTTATATTGCATTTGAATAGCATTTGAAACTTTTCAAGGCAGCTGCTATCATTATTTCCTGTGTTCCTCATAACAGTCCAATATGACTGGCAGGAACGTTCTGCAGTCTTACCTTACGAATCATTATCACTAATATTTATTGGGTACCTGCTATGACTTGGGTTAGGACTTTAGAATATATGACATATATGTTGACATTTAGAATGGCAGTGTCTGTTCTTTTGTATAAGATTACACAGACAATCTCTGGGAAAGCAGGAAAGAACCCAGTGTTTAGTTTTATGTTCTTCCCATTAATTTAGTTTTGTTTTCTAGCCCTTAGTGACTGGAGATAAAATATTCTGCGAGCCAGACGTGGTGGCGCACGCTTGTAATCCCAGCATTTGAGAGGCTGAGACCGGAGGATCCGGGTTTGTGGCCAGCCTCAGCTACCTAGTGAGGTGCTCCACAACTTAGTGAGACTCAGTTTCAAAATAAAGAATAAAAAATAGGGCTGGGGGTATAGCTCGGAGGTAGAATACCCCTGAGTTAAATCCCCAGTACTGCAAAAAAAAAAAAAAAAAAAAAAAAGATATTCTGCGGCCATATAGGGGGACCATGACTTCAAGGAAGCATAACAGATAGGGAGCCAGAGGGAAGAAAGAGAGAAGTAAAGGAGGGAAGGAGGGAGGAATGAGTGAATGAATGAATAAATGACTATGAGAGAGCTCTATTGGTGCACTTTCTTTTCCCAGAGGAAAAAACAACAATTAACAGTAAAATCTAAAGTTTTAAGCCCAGCCTCAGCAACTTAGTGAGACCTTGTTTCAAAAAATAAAATAGGGCTGGTGATGTGGTTCAGAGGCAGAATGCCCCAGGGTTTAATCCCCAGTACACACTCCAAAGGTGTAGAGATTCCTTCTCCACAACTTTGAAGAATGCCACAAGGTTAAGTTAATAACCTTGTAATGCCATTTTAGGAGTTTCGCTTAACGTTAAGAAAATCCTATGTTCATTTGAACTTGTTGCTTCTCCAGAAATCACAATACCATGACCAGCTTCACAATCTTTCTTTCAAAAGTGATGAGTAGCTTGAAAAAAATACTCTATAGATGGTAAATTTTTTTCCCTCCTCCTCCTCTTCTGCCATACTTGGGATTGACCCCAGAAACACACTATGACTGAGCTGTATCACCAGCACTCCCCACCTCCAACTTTTTTTTTTTTTTTTTTTTTTTTTTGCGGTACTGGGGATTGAACTCAGGGGCATTCGACCTCTGAGCTATACCCCCAGCCCTATTTTTTATTCTTTATTTTGAAACAGGGTCTCACTAAGTTGTGGAGGGCCTCACTAGGTAGCTGAGGCTGACCAATTACCTGAATCCTCTGGTCTCAGCCTCCCAAATATTGGAATTACAAGCATGAGCCACCACGCCCAGCTTCCCCTCTCCAACTTTTTAAGACAGGGTCTCACTAAGTTGCCTATGCTAGCCTTGAAAATTTGATCTTCCAATCTCACTGAGTAGCTGGGATTACAGGTGTGTGCCACGACGCCCAACCACATGGGTAAAATTTCTAAACTTTTTCCCCAAGGACCTCCAACGGAGAAGCTCAAGTGTACTTGCAAATGTTTAAGTAGCCACTCAAATTCACTTGCCTAGTTCAAATGCATAGAGTGAAAAGAATTTCATTCAATAACAATTTATTACGTGACTTTTATGTGCCAACCATTGGTCTGAGTACCAGGGATCTGGCAGTGAAGCAACAGATAAAATTGCGAGCAGTTGACATTCTAGGGCTGAAAAGAAGTGACCTTGAATGGTCACCAAATAGTGATTCAGAGCCTGGAAGCTGGAGTTGGGCTATTTGTGTTTAAGGCCTGGCTCTACCAATTTACTTAATTTCTCTAAGCTTCCATTCCTGAACTGTGAGTTAGTACCTATGTTGTAAGGTTGATTGACAATTAGCAATTTAAAATACACTACAGTAGCCAGGTGTGGTGGTGTACGCCTATAGTCCTAGCTAATTGGGAGGCTAAGGCAGGAGGGTTGCTTGAGCCCATGAGTTTGAGACCAGGCTGGACAACATAGCAGACCCATTCTAAATGAAATAAAATAGATAAAAATAAAAAAAATAAGTAAACTGCTGTTTAACAAAGTTTCTGATGCTCAGTAAGCACTTGGTGAATGTTAGCATTGACTCGGTCCTTGGTGATACAGTCATTCACCAAATCACTTAAGGCAAAATTGTAGGAACACACATGATGCCTGAGTGCTCTGATGCTCTGTTTACTCAATTTTATCTACTGAATAATTTTTTAAAATTCTTTATTACCATCATCTTGGTTCAGGTGGCATTTCTAGCATTGGTTATAGAACTAACTTGCTACATGAGTTCCTCCCTCCAGCTTTCTTCTCCTACCTGCCCTTCCTTTCTGTCTGCTATGGTTTGGAGATGGTTTGAGTGTGCCTGAAATCACTTAGTGCATTGCCACTCCCAGAGCTTGGTCATAACTAGAAAGGACAGGTCAGGCAGGGTCACATACCCCTTCATTTCTATTTTTTTTTTAAAGCCCATGATGAATAAAGTAATAAATTGAAGCAGCAACCGCTTTTATAACAAATATGTGTTTTTAAAAATATCATTAGTTGTTGGCACCAGGTACCACACAATGTTGGTAGACTCAAAAAACAAGGAGACAATTTAACAAAGGCAACAATTTTTATTACCCAGCTTTATATTTAATGGTTTTGATCTGATTTCTTAAGCAGAAGTATAATTTGGATAGTATTAGCAGAGCCTTAACACCATTTTAAATTATGACATTATGTGTGAAATGTTCTAAAATTATCACTTTGTTGTTGTTGTTGTAGAACAATGAAAATTTCCTTTAGGTAAATAGGTTGCTCTTTTACACTTGTTTGTACTTTTAAATACTGTGAGAAAGGAGTAAGCAGAACTGTTGGAAAAGCCCATCTAGGGAGCCTTTGCACATTGTCTTCTTGATTCAGTCATCTCCTCCACAGATCTTTAGCAGTGCGATTTCATAGTCCCCAGAAGTATCCGACTGCAAAGAATAAGACCAATTGAGAAGAAAAAAAATGAAAAGACCATAAATAAATGAAATCTCACAACACTAGAGAGTTTACTTGGGTTTGAGATTAATGAGTTGTACCATTTATTAGTAAAATTCACCTGCAGTTCCATCTTTGATTCATACCTCAGTGTAATTATTTTGCAGCCTAGCATTTTTTTTTTTCCTGCGGTACTGGGGATTGAACTCAGGAGCATTCTACCTCTGAGCTACACCCTCAGACCTATTTTTTATACTTTATTTTGAAACAGGGTCTCACTAAGTTGCGGAGTGCCTCACTAGGTAGCTGAGGCTGGCCTTGAACCCGGATCCTCTGGTCTCAGACTCCCAAATGCTGGGATTACAAGCATGTGCTACCACACCCGGCTGCAGCCTAGCATTTTTAAACAATGTATAATGTTTAAATTCCTCAAAATGCATTGCAATTAAACTTGAATTTGGGTTTAAAAATAAGATTGCAACTATTGTATAATATCAATTTCTAACACAAATTTTCAAAATTGTAGTTTAATAATAATATTTATCAAACACATCTATTTGCTATTCAATAGGCTTATTGTGGGGGTTGGGGTGTATCTTCATGGTAGACAAATGTGCTTAATATGCATGAGGCACTGGGTTCAATTTCCAGTACCAAAAAAAAAAAAAAAGACTTACTGTGTATTAGCTAGAGAAAAACAGAGGTTATTGCGGGGGTCTTCAAGGCAGCAGGGTTGGGGGTCCTTTGATAGGTGTGGATTGAGACGAGGTCGCAAGAATATGCTCACACCGCATGCAGTGTTGAAACATATCCGTTTATCTGTCTTAAAGCCTTCTTTACTCATAGATATAATAGTAGACCTAAGTCTCTTTGGCTTACTTATTTTGTTTCTATACCTGTGTGCTGAGAGGGAACAAAAGGCTGTTTAGTAACTAAGCTTGCAAAGCCTGTTTCCTGACTAATGTTTGTATGTGGTTAATGAATTTCTTATGGGTTGTCTTGAGGCACTGGTTTTTCAGCTAATATTGAGGAATCATAATCTGTCCCTCCACTATCTGTTTCTAAGAAATTTTCCTTTATAACTGATGTGAAAGCAAAACCCAAAGCACCCCAAATTTCCAGAATATAACATAATGCAAAGTGGGATATGCCATGCATTCCTTCTTTTGGAATCATCTGTCTTGCAGGACTCCAGCAGACTGAGCCTTGCTCAAGATCCAGCTACTAAAGAGCTGTGGCAGGTTAGGATACTTGCTGAGGCTGGTGGGGAATCCTCCTGTCTCAGCCTCCCATGTGTGTGCCACCACACCTACCTTCTGTTGGCCTATTCTTAACAATGGCATGGTGGTTCTCTCTTCTCTCGACTTCACCTGATCTTGAATCAGCCCTGCCAGTTATTCCTTTATGGCGTTTTTCAGGTTATTCTTTCTTCCAATCTTACTGTAGCAAATCAATCTAGGCTTTTATCTCTTACCACTAGTGTGACACTAGATTCATGAATCTATATTTTTTTTTTGTATGTGTGTGGTACTGGGGATGGAACCTGGGGGCATTCTACCTCCGAGCTACAGCCCCAGCCCTATTTTTTTTTAATTCTTTATTTGGAAACAGGGTCTCACTAAGTTGTGGAGGGTCTCACTAAGTAGCTGAGGCTGGCTGTGATCCTCCGGTCTCAGCCTCCCAAATGCTGGGATTACAAGTGTGTGCCACCACGCCCAGCTATGAATCTATATTCTTGAGATGTCAATTCCTTTATTTTATTTTATTTTCCCAGTATTGGGGATGAAACTTAAGGTGTTCTACCCAGCCCTTTTTATTTTGAGACAGGGTCTTGCTAAATTGCCTGGGCTAGCCTTGAACTTGCGATCCTCCTGCCTCAGCCTCCCCAGGGTACTGGGTTTAGGCAAATGGCTAAGATGTTAATTCTTGCTTTTGTAAATCAAGACCAAGAACATCATGTCCCTCAAAAAAAAATTTTTTTTTTCTAGCCCTTATCTTACATCTGGCCAGCAAAACACAGCATGGTGTTCCTCTCGCCCTCCTGGAAACATTCTCTTCCCTTGATTTCTGTTCTACCATGTCATCCTGGCTTTTCTTCCTTTCCCCCGGGCACCTCCACCTCTGTCTCCTTTGCAGGCTCCTCCTTTCCTGCCCAGCCATTAGATATTGGTGATACTAAGAGCACAGTTCTAAGCTTTCTTCTCCTGGCACTCTATATTTTCTCCCTAGCGGACTTTGTCCCTGTCCAAACATTAGATAACATAATTCATTCTCAAAATATTTCTCATACCATTATTGGCCTAGTTGACATCTCCACTTCCATGTTCCAAAGACATCTCAGACTCAGCAGATGTAAACCCAAATTCCTGAGCTTCTTCCCAATTTCCAAAGAGACAAAATCCTAAAGCTCTTTCAGGCGATGGCAACACTTTCTGCTTCCCAGCTTAGAATCCTGGGTGTCATCCTGCCATCTTTGCCTTAGTTCTCACATCAAGATACCGCACCACAGCCCTTGAGTTGTAACTCCTAACATCTTTTGAGCCCTTGCTCCTTTCTCTTCTTGCCTTACCACCAACCTGTCATGGCTACTCCAGAATGACAATGTAATAGCCTCCTAACTCATCACTCTCTGTCTCTTCCAGCTCATGTCCAACTCATTCCCCACAGTCATAGGAATTTTTTTCAATGTTCATGGCCCTTTCTTGCTTAAAACTCTTCAGTGACAGCCCAGTACTCTTAAGCCAAAGACGCAAATCCTTAAACACTGTCAAAATGGTCCCTTCATCTTCATTTTTCATATATGGCCTCTTCCAAGAGATCTTTCCATTTGCAATTCATTTGTTAGAAAGCACTATCAGCTCCCAGCCCCCACAACCTTTGCCTTATTACTGTCTACTCATTTTCCAGATCAGAATAATAATTTCCTCTTTTCTGTCAGCCAAGTTATTCTATTATATGATCTTTTAGCACAATGTGTCTTTCCTTCATACTTAACATAGTTGTGATTTTTACATTTATTTGTAACTCTATAAGAAGATAACATGCCCCCCCTTATAATTATAACCTGAAACCTGGCACATAATATGCATTTAATAAATATTTTGAATTGAATGAATGCAGTACAAATACCCTTATCTCAAAGCTCTTTTTAACTGAACTCATCTTGCCACTTGAATATTGCTATGGAATATTGCTATGGAATATTGAGTTTTACTTCTCAATATTCCATAGTAGACCCTCTCATCAGCAAGTGCCTTACTGCTTCTTTTCCTCCTGCCCCTCAGCGTAGTTGTACTTCAAGAGCATTTATCTCTGGGACACTGCTGGCCAGCAGAGCGCCTGCTGCAGGGGAGGTACTCAATACATGCTGTTGACCTGAAAGGCAGGCTTAAGACCCACTGCTGTAAGACACAGTCCTCATCTAACCCCAAAATTCTTTTCTATCAGTCCCTGTATTTTAATCTTCTGTATCCCACAAGTGGGTATTTAATTATATGCTCTTCAATTAGCATCTATTTTTTTTTAATGTCTCAAGCCTTTGCATAGGTTATAAGTTTAATGAGGGTAGCTACTATATTTTTCCTTGAAGAGCTTTATTTATTAGACAGTTACATAACTTCTAAGGAAACCTACCCAAAATGCAATTTCATCCAAATTTCCCATTATATCTTCTTGTTAAGTAAGAAAAGATAAATGGTATATTTCACTTTTAGTTCTTCTTTTTCACCCACCAATCATCACCTGATGATTGTCAGTAAGCAGAAAATACCTACGCTACAGGGAAAAGGAAGAAGACAGAACTAAAGGCTGGAGTGGTAGACAAAATGGAATGCCAGCTCCTGAAATTCAGAAACTTCACCATCTGAAAAGATCCTGCCCATTAGTAGTAAAAACATAGTAAGATTACCCAATAATGTACGTTAGGTGGTAGAAATAAAAGGATTTATATTATTTCAAATCACAAACTGAACTCTTCAATGATGGACTTTTCTTTTTATCAAACTACAAATAGTTTAAAGGTTTTATAATACAGTAAGTCTCAATTACGCAGACCACTGCAGGACTGAAAGTCATCGCTTAATTTAATTTTCTGGTTTGCTGAGGGTGAACTGAAAGCCCTCTTTGTATGTCAACCTTGTTACTGACAATTGTTATAAAATGGATGAGTCTACTTTTCTGCCTTGGTAAGTACAATGTGGTTAACATTATTGAATCTTCCTCTGATGATTGAAACTATTCTAATGTGTCAGGATCGATTCAAATAGAATTGAGTGTGAATAGCTGATGAAATCTGTGCTAAGCCCCAGGCAGAGTCAGTTGCTTTTTTGAGTAAGTTCATGATTTCAATGTATCCATGCATCTTTTTCTGCAAAGCTTTAGTGCAAAAACAAAGGCTGAAATTTAAAACAGAATTTTGGTGAACAACTCTAGCTGCCTTATGTTAATTCGGTATTCATTCAAAAACCATTTGTGGATCTGGAAGCAGGAATGCTTCTGAGATGGTTGCCCAGAGGCCTGGCCAGGCCATTCGTGCCTGGCCAAGGGCATCGATCACAGGCAAGGCTGTAATGTGGGTAGGACCAAAGACTCCAGCTGCTTGCAGTGACACAGGAATAGGATCTATGCCAGGTATCCCTGGTGGCCAAGGCTAGGGATCACCTCCCTCAAAGCAGGGCTCCAGCCTCACAGGGGCCTGTGGAGAGGTAGCTACAGGGAAGGTAACCAAGGTCAGGGTCCACAAGGTGCACAAATGATCCCACAGCTGGGCGGGGGTGTCTGGATAACAGGACTCCACTCCCAGCTCTAGACTCCCACTCAGGAGTAAATGCTCTCCCTGGGCTGCTGGTCCTGCTCCCTCTGAGTCCCAGCTTGAAACTGGGGGAGTCCACCTGGGTACAATGGTCTTTAACACTGATTTCTCCAGACATTCCATAGGGTTGGTGCAGGTAAGGAAGCCACACAGCCTGTGAAGCCAGCCATGGACTCCATCTTTTTACCTAATCAGCGTGGTTCTGGTGGCTGGGACAGCAAGACGGCCTTGCTCAATCTCAGTCCCCTCCCTGTTTCAGAGAATCAGCTTGGACTCACACTCTCTATCACTCATTTACTGAAGACTTTCATATGGCATCTGGGGGCAGAAGTAGAAAAATGAACCGGTGCAAGACTGCCGGCACGTCGGACACTAGACCTTTAGTTCACCATTTACTTACCAGTTGCCATCTTCCCATTGGCACTGTGACTCTGAACCATGAGTTGATGGTATAGAAGCTTGTTGCGTAATTTTTCCAGTCTTACTTCCTTACTAATTCTAATAATGTGTAATTTATTTGAGTTTTCTATGAATATAATTATACCAGTTGAAATCCAAGAAAAACAAAGATTGATTTCGTTCTTTAAAAGAGAAAAGGAGTAAGCCGGGCGTGGTGGCTCACGCTTGTAATCCCAGCATTCGGGAGGCTGAGACCGGAGGATCCAGGTTCGCGGCCAGCCTCAGCTACCTAGTGAGGCACTCCGCAACTTAGTGAGACTCGGTTTCAAAATAAAGAATAAAAAAATAGGGCTGGGGGTATAGCTCGGAGGTAGAATGCCCCCTGAGTTCAATCCCCAGTAC